>QPKB01000299.1:0-34788 GCA_003546025.1 Camphora micrantha
CCATCATTCACCTGGATTATCATCAGCTTGAGACTCGGCAATCCTCCGACTATGACAAGGTAATGGAACATCGAGTTCTCCATCTTGAGGTGTCTCTTCCTGTGTGTTGACACCAAAAATGTCACTATGTCCCTTCAACACCAAAAGCTACATGGAGCCACATCCTGCCATAAATAGGAAGGCGCCACTTCAAGCACCAGATCTTGTCAGAATCAAACAAAAACTGCAAGATCCTTCAAAGCAGCCAAAAGAGGGGTACACATGAAGTTTCGGGCCATTTCGACATCATTTGGCCTAACTTCACTCCTCCGACAGGCAGACAAGAGCTCCCGGCAGCGACAATATCGAAGACTTCAAAACTTCGATCAGAGCCTACGTATGGTCTCAAAATACCTCCAAAAGGCCCCCTGCCAAATTTCAAGTTAAACGGACGACGTTTGACCCTTCATCAACTCTCGGGAAGCAAAAACAAGCCCATCGGCAACGGAGCACCCCGGAGTCATGGCATCCAAATTGGAGCTAATGGATCATCTCAAAATGACTCCAATAGGTCCCCTGTCAAATTTTAGGTCAAACGGACATCGTTTGGCCTAGTTTCAAAGCTCGGCATTTTCCTCGAGGTGAAATCAAGGCGAGCATTTGCGGGACCCCAAAAGGCTTCAAAACTCAAACTAAAGCCCATGGTTGGTCCTACTTACTACTCAGGAGGCTCCCTGTCAAATTTCAGGTCAATCGGACATCGGTTGACCACAAGTCAAAGCTCGGCATTTCTCTCATGGCGAAATTAAGGCAAGCGTTTGCGGGGCCCCAAAAGGCTTCAAAACTCAAACCAAAGCCTATGGTTGGTCCTATCTAATGCTCAAGGAGCTCCACGTTGAATTTCAGGTCATTCCGATATCGTTTGGCCTAGTTTCAACGCTTGACAAAAAATCGGCAAAACCGCACAACAAAGTCTTCGGCTTTCCAGAAAAATAGGAAACTTTGTGCTCCGATTTCCGTGGCTTCTCGACGGGATTTCTCCAAGGAAAACAGGCCAATAAATGAGGGGAAATGTCAAGAAAAATACAGGAAGAAAAAGCATCAAAAAAGAGCGAAAAACGGCGAAGATACGGCGACCGAAAGGCGACCAAAAAACGGGCCCAAGGCCCATGGTCGCCGGCGACCTTGGCCCATGGTCGCCGGCGACCATGGAATTTCCGGCGACCCAAAAGTCGCCGGAAACCCACTTTTTCGGGTCCTTTTCGCGTTTCGAGTTGATTGGCCCCTGTGATTTTTCCAAAATCTGATTTTTCGTGCATGAAATCCGTCGATCTTCGTCAACATCACGGATTCGCCGCCGAGATCATTGGATGATCATTAGATGCCTCGAAATCGCTAACCAATCGTCAAAGAAAGTACACTTTCTGCCCGCCCGATCGTGAAATCGACAGGACGGATGTTGCCGGCACATTGAGGTCAATCAATGTCTGAAATTTCATCGCCATCCGACATCAAACAATGTGTGGATCCATCGGCGATCATCGCGAGAAGAATTCCAAAAGACACTGCGCGGCCCGCGACTCTTCAAGCGACTTGGCGGCCAATTAATGAGAATAAATGACCCATTTTATGACAAGTTAATGCGGTCATTAACTCATTATTTTGAACGGCCCAATCAAAAGCAAGCAAATGGGAGTTACAAATCCAATGATTTATGGCATTAAAGCCACGAAACTCCTCCCATGATGGAGATTAAATGCAATCAAAGGCTTATTAATCTCCATCGACCAATCAAATTCAAGGAAAAAGGAGTTACAAAACAAATCATTTAAAACTTGTAACTCCTCCCATTATGAGCATTAATGTATTAAATGCTCATAAACCCTCCTAATGGCCACCAAAAGCCTATAAATAGGAGGGCTTTTCCAAGGAGAAGGGACCAGACGGCAGAGAGAAAAATTGCTCGGAAAATCCCGGAAAATCCAGAGAAATCAGAAGAACCTCTGCCAATTTGAAGAAAAGAAACTCTGCTGCAAGAGCCACTACAAGGTGATTGAAGCACCCTTGGGGGGCCACCCCCCCAAGGACATCCCTTCTTCTACCAACATGGCTAAAACGTGGCTTTTCAGCCCGTTTACTTAGCTTTTTATCGGATATAAGACCTTCTCTTGGTCTTTGTCCTTTAAAAATCTGAGGTTAGAAAGCCGAGCCAAGAATCCAAGCATCGTGTTCTCATCTGCATGGACGATGGAGGAGCCCATACATGACTCGCGACCGTCGATCTGAACGTGTCCCCACAATCGAATGAGGAGTCAGATTCCTTTTCTTGATTTTTATTGTACTTTATTTTTCTTTTAGAGACAAAAATCACAATTCTTGTCTTTCATAATGGATGAGACTTGTAAATCGCCTTTTACGGCAAAATCGCCTTTCACGGCAACAAATGAAATCGCCTTTCACGGCATTCAAAAAAACCCTTTGTCTCTTTTCTTAAAATATGTGTGCAATGGAAAACTAGAAAAAGTTTCATTTCCCCTTTCTACTTGTGAAGGTGGATCTTCGGATCACCATTCCTAAATTCCAAGTAGAAAAGTGAAATTGGCATACCCGTAAAAAAAAAGAGAAAGATGTTGAAACCCTTTATCTTTTCTTCTCCACCCCTCCGCCGCACCCCGAAAAGACCCGGGGCGGAGGCAGCGGGAGAGAGGGAAGAAATCGGGTCCATCACTGCCGGTAGGCCTGTTTTTGCTTCCCGAGAGTTGATGAAGGGTCAAACGTCGTCCGTTTGACTTGAAATTTGGCATGGGGCCTTTTGGAGGTATTCCGAGACCATCCGTAGGCTCTGATTGAAGTTTTGAAGTCTTCGACACTGTCGCTGCCGGGAGCTCCTGCCTGGCTGTCGGAGGAGTGAAGTTAGGCCAAATGATGTCGAAATGGCCTGAAACTTCATGTGTACCCTTCTTTTGGCTGCTTTGAAGGATCTTGCAGTTTTTGTTTGATTCTGACAAGATCTGGTGCTTGAAGTGGCGCCTTCCTATTTATGGCAGGATGTGGCTCCATGTAGCTTTTGGTGTTGAAGGGACATAGTGACATTTTTTGGTGTCAACAACCGCCAGGTCTAATCACAAAAGCACACAAAATTCCACAAAGCTATAACAAAGCTATTCTAAACCCAACTAAATCAAAATCCACTAAACACACTTAGAGATAACACACGAGTTAATCAGCACTAAACGAGGTCACTCGGGTCGGGGTCTTACATCCTCCACCCCTTGGGATATTTGGTCCACCAAATAAAATACAAAACTCACCTCAGGTAGAAGATGAGGATACTTCTTCTACACTTGGTCTCGTAATTCCCATGTTGCTTCTTCCGGTCCATGATTTTCCCAAATCACTTTCACCTACTGAATAGTCCGTGTCCTCAATTCTTGTTCCTTTGTATCGATGATCTGAATAGGCTCCTCGACATATGTAGCATCTTCTCGGATTTCCAACGGTTCATGCCGGAGTAAATGTGAAGGATCGAGAACATACTTCTTCAACATAGACACATGAAAAATATTATATACGCTGGATAGCTCGAGTGGTAAGGTTAATCTATAAGCCACGTCACCAATCTTGCTCACAATGTCATAAGGTCCAATGTATCTCCGTGATAACTTGCCTTTCTATCCAAATCTTAATGTTCCCCTAGTAGGTGACACCTTCAAGAAAACCTTGTCTCCTTCTTTGAACTGTAAGTCCTTTCTGTGAGAATCTGCATGACACTTCTGTCCCTATGCTCAAGTGGTAGCTGTTGTTGTACGCAAACTCACACAAAGGTAGAGTCTCATCCCACTGGGTCTTGAAGTCTAACACACAAGCACGGAGCATATCCTCAAGAGTCTGAATCATTCTCTCTGATTGGCCATCCGTCTGAGGATGCTAAGTTGTACTGAACTGTAGTCTTGTACCCATAGACTCATGCAATGTCTTCCAAAATCTCGAGACGAATCTGCTGTCTCGATCAGACGTGATGGAAACTGGCTGACCATGTCTACTGACAATCTCACTGACAAACAACTCTACGAAAGGTAACATGTGCATCTTCTTTCCTGTCTTCATCGGGATGAAGTGAGCTGACTTGGTGAGACGGTCCACAATGACACAGATGGCATCATTGCCTTTGCTGGTTCTCGGTAATCCCGAAATGAAATTCATGGTAATGTGTTCCCATTTCCATTCCGGAATCTCTAACGGTTGCAACAACCCTGGAGGCTTCCGGTGCTCTGCCTTAATCAACTGACAAGTCATACACCAGGTGACCAATGCTGCTATTTCTCTCTTCATGTTGTTCCACCAAAATCTGCCCTTCAAATTCTGGTACATCTTCGTGCTGCCTGGATGCATAGAATACCTTGTGCTGTCAGCTTCTGTCATGATGTCGTTCCTCAATTCTTCAATGTTTGGCACACACAACCGGTCACGGTAGTACAAAACTCCATCAACAATACGGAAATCAGGGTGATTTGCTATATGCTCTAAAATCTTGGCCAACTCTAGATCTTGCAACTGACTGTCTTTGATCTTCTGAATGAAAGAAGGCTCTGACACTGACTGAAAGTCCAAGAGCGAATCCTAGAGGAGGGGGGTGAATAGGGTGAGCCACGAAAAACTAGACCAATTAAAACTTTTTAACTTTTAAGTCACTTATGCTTTGAGAAGGATTAATTTTCATGTGAAGAGAAGCAATCTCTAAGATAAGCATGCCAAAGAAAGCTAACAACTACAATCTTGATAGAGTCAAACATAAGAGCATCATCCATGAAAAGAAAGATGAAAGATCAACCACCATGATACAAACATTTATAGTGGTTCGGCCAACATGCCTACATCCACTCCCGGTAACCCTACCGGATTTCACTATCTCAAATTAAGGTTTAAGATCACCTCAAACCTTTCAAATACATCACTTATGCTTTTCAAGGCTAAGCAATAACCTATATACAATGTTTTTCTTAGGTTAAACAATAACCTTTACCAGATGATTTTCTCTTAAATAAAATGCCTATAGATGCATGGATAAGAGAACAATGAAGTGCAATTTAATACCTCTAAAAAGGTTGAATAGAAAGTGGAAACTTCTAGAAGCATGCATATGAATGACAAAGTCTATGAATAATGCATGAACTAAAAATCACTCTATCTCTTTTTGAAAAATGAAACTATAACTGATGCAAAGATGATAAACATAAGTATGAGAAAGAGTTGTTTTACAAACACTTGGTTTTCCAAAAGATCAAACTTGAATGAGAAAGAACAATCTTAAGATTAACAAGTTAGTTTTGAAAACAAGGATTCATAACTCAAGTGAAATGTAAATCATATGTAGATTTCATAAAGTTGAACCATTTCAAAGTTCAAAGCATATTATGAAACACAACATCTCAAGAAGAAGGCCAACTATTTGATCATGCTTGAAAAGAAAACAAAGATTTAAAAACAAAGCATGAAATTAATCTTGGGATAAAGAAAGCACACCCATTTGAGGATCAAAGGTTGAATAAATTGATTGGCTTCATAATCCCTTCACTAATTCTTCTAAAAGTTGTCCTTTCTTGTCCTTAAAGATTCCTCAAAAGTTCAGCACCTTTTTCCAAACAAAAAGCCACTTTTTATAGAGAAAAAGTTCCCAACGGCTAGTGCCCGGTCGACCTGGTATAGGGCCAGGTCGACCGGGTGCTCAACGGTTCTAAAAATGCCCGTTGGAGAGGCTAACGGTCACAAAACCCTGGTCGACCCGCAGTGTGCCCGGTCGACCGAGTCCCTTGGCTCGGTCGACCGGCCACACATGCAGGTCGACCTGAAGACAACCCTTAAAATCTGAATTTTCAGAAACATGAAATTATGAGGGCTTCTTTCCAGGGGACTTTGAGGCACAAGGAACAAGCTTGGGAAAAAGACTTCAAAGGATGAAAATAGAATTTTAAAGACATGAAACAATCAAACCAAATCAAGGATATAAAGAAGAAAACTTTGAAAAGCTTGAAATGATTTTTGAACTCAAAGATAGAACATTTTGAGTTTTTTTAAGATCTGAACTAAAAACTTCATGAACTTAAGATAAATAAGATTTGAAAACCACGCATATCATTTATTAAAAACAAAGATTATGAATGAGAAATATGCATGAAGATCCTAAGATTAAGAACATGAAGAATGAGAGGTCAAGCTATGAAAATGAATGCATCCTATCAAATTGCAACAAAATAAAAACTCTAACAATCTCCCCCTTTGCAATTTGATGGCAACTCTAGAAGCTTGAACTCTCTCTCTATCTTCTTTGAACCTTTAAACAACAACTTCTTTTGGACATTTAAGGAGCTTTGGATGAACGGGAGCATTTGGATATTTTGGAGCTTTGGATTTTCCTTGCGAGAGCAAAACGAAGGTAAAGCTTCTCCCCCTCAACTAGATAACCCTTGAATCGTCTCCCCCTCAATTGGAGACCACATGACATGATGTTTCTCTCTCCCCCTTTGACATCTAATTGCAAAGGAGCCTGCCCATCAACGAGAAAACACACAACATTATTAGTAGCACCTGTTTATAAGAGGTATAAACCATAGTAAAAATAAAGTGTAGTAACAGGTGATTAGCCAACAAACATTTAGAATTCAGGGCAAGGGCCAATGCCCAATTTGTCAGATCCCAACCCAGGTTTAGTACAACTTATTATTATTTTAATTGTGATTAGTCTCTAAGCAGGATTAGAGGACGATTAGCTTGAGTTTTTAGTTGGATTAGAATTTTTATTAGCTTTGGGGAATTTCGAGAGCGTAGTGTTCGGTTTGATCGGGCCCGGGGTGGCCCGTAAGACGCGTGTTAGTGTGGGAATTCGAGTAAATTGATTTATTTGATTTTTGGAAAAATGTGGATTTCAATATCTTCGAATTTGTTATTTTGATCCCAACAACTTTCATGTTTGTTCCGTTTGCATTAGAACACCCAAATCTGTGCATAAATTTCGAAATTTGAAAACCATCAGGAAAATATACTTTTTGAAAACTAGATTTTTCAACGATCATTTATCCCTTCTTCGTCAACTTCATTCGGAACCCATAAATGATAGATCCAGCTATGTGAAGTTTTTCAGGGCCATTGGGGCCCACAACCCATTTAAACAACTTAAACCAACGTGAGTCTTTCTCCCTCATTCTTTTTCCTTCATTTTCCTGCAACTTCACCTAAGAGAGTTTTCTCTCTTTTCTCCCATCTTCTCTCCTTTGCATGCCTTGTAGATGAACCCAACTTGATAAACAAATTGCACCAATCTCTTCTCCTCACCTCTAGCTTGCAATTGATACAACTTTCAAGGAAATCCAGCTGGGTTCATCTTCCTCTTCAAGCTCACCTTCTTGGTTAGAATTCCTAAAGGTTAGCAATGGCTTCCCTCTTGAAATCTTGGGTTTTCTAGACCCTTTAGAATTGTTTTACCAAACATTCAAGGATTTCTATGAAGAGCTTTCTTGGTTTCCAAAATTTTGTGGATTTTTAGTGGTTTTTCCATGGCATTGGTGTAGGTTTGTAGCTGAGCTGAATAGAAGATTGTTTGGGCTGTTTTGTGACCCAATTTGTCTCAGGCAAGTGAATAGCTCAGTTTGGAATGCATGCCGCTGAATTGATGATTGATTCTTTTCAAAGGATAAATATGAAAATGCTCGATCATTTGATTCATTGTTCTGGGTATAAATGGATGATTTCATAAGACTTTGGATGCAAGATTTATACAATTTTTCTACAGGGTTTATATGTCTTTGTTAGCTGGAAACTTTATGCTCATAGATGGTTTTATGAAATGGATTTCCTACTTCAAGTTTAATTGAATTATTTTCTTGGATTACAAGGGCTGTTTTCTTAATAATTGGGTTCAGGTTATGTGTGATTTTTGTGCAGGAAAATGGTTTAATACTGGCTCATCTCAAGTTGTATTTGGTTGCTTGAGATTTCAGTTTTGTTTTAGAAAGGATAAATTCTGTGTTTATCTACTTGAACTCTGAAATCCTGTTTATCTTTTGTTTCTTTGATATATGCTTGGGATGATGTGATGATGGTGGTTGAATGAGGGTGTCTGGAGGTGTATTGAATTCAGTTTTGAATGAGAAGAAGGAAGAGTTCTGAATATAAGAAGGAGAAAAAAATTTGAAACAAGAAGAGGGGAAGACAGTCAGCTATATGCTGACTGTCAACGGGCTAGGCAAAAGCCCAGCGTGCTTGAGCGAGAGCGGGCCTGGCTTCTGTGACTGCCCGCGAGCGAGCTGGGCCCGCTCGAGCTGGGCCTGGGTTAAGGCCCGGGTCATTTATGTATGGTTTTATGGGGCTATTTAGACTAGTTTTGAGCCCGGTTTGAGTACAAAAATTTCCTAATGGCTTATTAAGTATCGGGAATTAAGAATTTTGAGCCCGAGTCATTTTTATTTGAATCGAACTGTAGAGAAAGTTTGGAAAAATTAAACTTACCTGGGAATTTTCTATTAGTCTTAATATACACTTTATGCCCTCAATTGTCAGTGACCTTCAGAGACTCCAACTTCTTCACTCATAAACTGACATGGAGACACCATGGTGTATTGAGAATATCCCTGGTAAGCCCATCAATCATCCTAATCATCTCATTCCAAGTTAGAAAAAAAAAATTATGTTTTCTTATAAATTCATTTGAAACGAAGTTGATTAATTTGTCAGGTTTGAAAAACAATAAAAAGGCTACTCATCTGATTTGTTTCCGAATTTGTCTGGTTGTTTTGATAAAGAGTAGTCCTTTATCATGATTGAATTGTGTTTAATGGTTTGAATTGTATCGTTTTGGATTTGAATAGGCACCACTAAGCTTAGGTTACCTTGTTGGGCTGATCACCCGGCTTGGAATATTTAAAACTATTTGCCAACTGCAATTTGGATTCTGTCTGTTTGTCCGGCCATGGCAACGGTTCTGTTTTCCGGTCCCACGAGTAGTGGCAACGGTTTCTGTCAGTTTGTTCCGGCCATTCTATATGGCAACGGTTTCTGTCTGTGTGCTCTTATTACTTCGGTAATAGGAGAATTTAGCTAAATGTGGTTTGCCAATATTTTGAATATTTGTCAGTTAGTTTGAGATATTTAAATTCATTTGCACAGAAATAATTCATTTGATTTACTCCTTGTACATGATTTGTTTTATCAGTATCTTTATGATTTTAAATATGACATTCATAACTGTATATCATATCTGTTTTATTCACCTGCCAGACCGTCGTGTCTGATACTTCTCTTGTTTGGTGTCAGATGTCGGACCCGCAGCCTTTGAGGCGGAGTGCACGCAGGAAGCAGTAGGGCCTCAGGTGGAGCCCGAGTGGCAACCAAATGATGTCATGTAGACGTCACGTTTGGTTTGGAGCATCGATAACATTTTTTGGGAAATGACGGTTATTTTGGGAATTTTGTTTATAGCCGTTGTTGGCTTTGTTAGGGATGTATAATTTAAATTACTTTTGTCCTCACAACTTTAACTAACCTTGGGTTATATTATGTATATATTTCTCTTTTGATATCGAACTTGTACCTTTATCTTGTGTTATATGGAGTTTTATTTTGCTACATGCTTCCGCATAACATGATTATTGATGTGAAATCGATTCATTGATTGTGATGGATCGTCCGGGATCTTCACCGCGGAATCCTGTGGGAAAATAATTAGCGCATGCGGGCGAAATTTTCTAGTCCGTCGCGCCGCGTCCTCCAGATTAAGGACTTGATTATCAGGACCTTGGTCCGGGGGCGTGACAGGAGTTAGTATCAGAGCGAGAAATATGTCGGGCAATTAAAAGACATTAGAAACATAGGGACGTGGAGAGGATCCGTTAGAATCTTCGTTAATTAGCACGGCATGGGGGACTGTGGGAATGTTTTCTTAATATATTTGTTGTACTAACAAGTGGTTTTGCAGCAAAATGCCTCCGCGCAGGGACCACACAAATACAAATCCTTCTTCTAGCAATGCTCAAACTGCAGGCTCCTCTGGAGATAATCCATTTCAGAATTTTATGCTGAGGATGATGGAACAATAGCAGAAAACAAATGAAATGATGATGGAACAGCAGAGGAGAGCAAATGAGAATCAGACCAGATTGCAAGAGCAGATGGCTAAGAAAGATGAGGAATTAACACAAGTACAAAGGCAGTTATTGGAAGTGTTGGGTAGGAGACAAGAACCAGTACAACCTCAACACATGGGTCCTCAAATTGTTATCAATGATCGCGACAACAACCCAAATGTTTTATTTGAACGCTTCCGGAAGAGAGGTCCAAAAGAATTTACCGGGAATGAGGATCCTTTGACAGCAGATGATTGGCTAACTCATACCGAGAACATCTTTGACCTTTTTCAGTGCACGGGCAGGCAGCGAGTTCTCCTAGCAGCATCTATGTTTATTGGTTTGGCTGATATTTGGTGGAAGACACTCAAAGATGGCTATCAGAACATTGCTAATGATATTGCATGGGCTACTTTCAAGGAACAGTTCACCGAGAAGTATGTGCCCACTCATGTCAAGAGACAGATGGCAGTGGAGTTTCAGCTACTCACCTAAGGAGACATGACCGTCCTCGAATATCTTACAAAGTCTGAGAGATTGTCACGGTATGCACCAGAGCTCGTTGATACCGAGGAGAAGAAGATTATCAAATTCCTTGAAGGGTTGGACCCTATCATTGAAAGAGATGCTTCAGGTGTTGTCTTACCAGCTACATTCCAAGAAGCAGTCAAGCGAGCTTATAAATTTGAAAACATCAATAACAAGATTATTAAGAATAATCAGAGGAAACGACATCAGCAAGGTCAGAAGCCCTATCAAGGCAAGAAGTCAAAGCCAAATCAGAACACCCAAAGGCAAAGTGGATGTGAGCACTATGGCAAGAACCATCCTTCTCACCTATGTTACAGAGTTACCGGTGGATGCTTTAGGTGTGGCCTTACAGATCATCAGTTGATAGATTGTCCAAACAACAGGAACCAAGGCAACAGGGCACCTCAGCAGAATCAACAAGCAGTTCAGAACCAACCTAGCCAGCCACAGTAGCAGAACCAGCAACAACAGCCCCGTCAGCAACCTCAGAATCAGAATGCCCGTCCACCTCAACAAAACAGGAATGCGCAACAAGGAAGGCAGAATCAGAATAGAAACAGACCTCAACAGCAAGGACGCATGTATCATCTGAATCAGGCGGACGTCGATGCAGCGGGCAACGTAGTTGAAGGTATACTTTTTGTTTGTGGGTTAGAGGCTAAAGTATTGTTTGATCCTGGATCCACTCATTCATTTCTATCCCCCATGTTTGCTAAATTGATTGATGTGCCTATTAGCGAACTAGACTTTATTCTAATGGTCACAACACCAGTAGGGAAACAAGTTGTTTGTAGCACATATTAGCCTAGTTGCACAGTTAAGATAGGTGATGTTACATTTCCAGCAGATCTTATCCTGTTAGACATGCATGACTTCGATGTCATCTTGGGGATGGATTGGTTGTCTGGACATCATGCCAGTATGGATTGTTTTAACAAAACTATTTCCTTCAAGTTAGATGAATCATCATCAGGGGTAGAATTTCATGGAGAGAAATGGGTTTCACAGGCTGGTGTTATTTCAGCATTATCAGCAGTTAAACTATTGAGAAACGGATGCGAGGGATTCATAGCATTTATTACAGAGGACAAACAGTCCCAAGGGGTGGAGAAAATCCCTGTAGTGTGCGAATTTCTAGATGTGTTTCCGGAAGAAATTCCAGGATTGCCACCAGTCAGGGAAGTAGAATTTACCATAGAGCTTATACCAGGATCAGCTCCAATCTCTATCGCACCGTATAGAATGGCTCCGACAGAATTGGGTGAACTGAAATTACAGTTGCAAGAGTTATTGAAGAAAGGTTTCATCAGACCCAGTATATCACCGTGGGGAGCTCCGGTTTTATTCGTCAAGAAGAAAGATGGAAGCTTGAGAAAGTGCATAGATTACAGAAGACTGAATCAAGTGACCATTAAGAACAAGTACCCATTACCAAGAATAGATGAGCTATTTGATCAATTGCAGGGAGCAGAGTATTTCTCGAAGATAGACTTGAGATCCGGATATTACCAGTTGAGAGTCAGAGATTCGGATATATCAAAAACAGCCTTCAGGACAAGATATGGGCACTATGAATTCCTAGTAATGCCCTTTGGATTGACAAATGCTCCAGCAGTGTTCATGGCTCTAATGAACAAGATCTTTGCACCTTACTTGGATCAATTCACTGTTGTCTTCATTGATGACGAACTAGTATATTCCAAGTCTAGAGAGGAGCATGAGCAGCACCTGAGGACGTCACTACAATTGTTTAGAGATAACCAGTTGTATGCAAAGCTCGAGAAGTGTGATTTTTGGTTAACACAAGTTTCTTTCCTTGGTCATATTATCTCCAGAGAAGGTTTGGCAGTTGATCCGGCAAAGATAGAAGCAGTCGTCAGTTGGGAGAGGCCAAAGAATGTAATAGAAATCAGAAGTTTTCTGGGTTTAGCAGGTTACTACAGAAGGTTTGTGCAGGGATTTTCATCTATTGCAGCACCTTTAACCAAATTAACCCGGAAAAATGTGCCATTTGTATGGACAGAACAATGTGAAGCAAGTTTTGAAGAGTTGAAGAAGAGATTAACTACAGCACCAGTTCTCACTTTACCTTCAAGCAGTGGTAATTTTGTAGTCTATACAGATGCTTCGACTGTAGGACTTGGATGTGTGCTAATGCAGGATGGTAAAGTCATAGCGTATGGCTCAAGGCAGCTGAAGGAGCAATAAAAGAATTATGCTACACATGACTTAGAATTGGCAGCAGTTGTTTTTGCACTAAAGATGTGGAGACACTATTTGTATGGAGAAAAATTTGAGGTTCACTCGGATCATCGTAGTCTACAGTATTTGTTTTCTTAGAAGGAATTGAACATGAGACAGAGAAGATGGATGGAATATATTAAGGACTACGACTTTCCAATCAAATACCACCCAGGGAAGGTAAATGTTGTGGCAGATGCATTAAGCAGAAAGTCTGGGAGCATGGCTAGCTTGCGAGGAGTGGGTAGACTCCAACAGCTCGAAGAATTGGGAGTTGAGTTCCAACCATTGAGACAAGGTGTTATGTTAGCAAACATGACAGTGTCTGCACCTATTTTCATCCAGAAAATCAAGGAGACTCAGCTACAGGATTCAGACTTAGCAAGAATTGTGGAGCACATTTCAGATCGCCCAGATTTCAGGATCGTGGATGGAGTATTGTACTTCCGTGACAGATTGTGTGTTCCAAATATTGATGATTTGAGAAATGAAATCATGACTGAAGCCCATAACACCAAGTATTCTATGCACCCTGGGAGTACAAAGATTTACCATAATTTGAAGAACAGATTTTGGTGGAGCAATATAAAGAGAGAAATTGCAGCATTTGTGTCCCGATGCATGACTTGTCAATTAATTAAGGCAGAACATCAGAAACCAGCAGGTCTTTTGCAGCCATTAGAGATTCCACAGTGGAAATGGGAACATCTTACGATGGATTTCGTCTCGGGTTTACCGACGACTAACAGAGGGAACATTGCTATATGGGTTATAATTGACCGACTGACGAAGTCTGCACGTTTCATTCCATTGAAGACAGGGAAAAAGATGCAAATGTTATCACTAGCACAAACATTTGTTAACAAGATCGTCAGCCAACATGGTCAACCAGTCTCCATTACTTTAGACAGAGATATCAGATTTGTCTCAAGGTTCTAGAAAACTCTACATGAGTCCATGGGTACAAAGCTTCAATTCAGCACCGCATACCACCCACAGACAGATGGACAATCAGAAAGGACCATTCAGACATTGGAAGACATGCTTAGGGCTTGTGTGCTTGACTTCAAAACTCAGTGGGACGAAAGTCTATCTCTTTGCAAATTCGCATATAACAACAGTTACCACTCGAGTATAGGAATGGCACCTTTCGAAGCACTATATGGAAGGAGATGCAGAACCCTAGTGTGTTGGGAAGAGGTCGGAGAACGTAGCTTTCATGGACCGACATTGCTTGGTGAGACTAATGAGAAAGTCAAACTCATTCATGAGCATTTGAAGACTGTGAGAAGCCGACAGAAAAGCTATGCAGATGTTCGGAGAAAGGACCTACAGTTCCAAGTGGGAGATAAGGTATTTTTGAAAGTGTCACCCACTAGAGGAACCTTGAGGTTCGGTCAGAAGGGTAAATTGTCAAGAAGATTCATTGGACCGTATGAGATTTTGAGTCATGTTGGTGAAGTGGCTTATAGACTGGCCTTACCGCCAGAACTTTCAGGAGTGCATGATGTGTTTCATGTCTCAATGTTGAAGAAATATGTTTTGGACCCCTCACATGTGCTAAGACATGAGCCCCTAGAGATTCGAGAAGATGTCACGTATGTTGAGAAACCGGTCAGAATAATTGACAGTAAAGAGCAAGAATTGAGGAACCGGACAATTCACTGGATGAAAGTGTTGTGGGAAAATCACGAACCGGAAGAGGCTACTTGGGAATTGCGTGATCAAGTTCAGAAGAAGTACCCGCACATGCTACCAGAGGTTAGTGTTCATTTGGAGGACCAAATGATTCTAAGGGGTGGAGGATGTCAGACCCCGACCCAGGTTTAGTACAACTTATTATTATTTTAATCGTGATTAGTCTCTAAGAAGGATTAGAGGACGATTAGCTTAAGTTTTTAGTTAGATTAGAATTTTGATTAGCTTTAGGGAATTTTGAGAGCATAGTGTTCGGTTTGACCGGGCCCGGGGTGGCCCGTAAGACGCGTGTTAGTGTGGGAATTCGAGTAAATTGATTTATTTGATTTTTGGAAAAATGTGTATTTCAATATCTTTGAATTTGTTATTTTGATCCCAGCAACTTTCATGTTTGTTCCGTTTGCATTAGAACCCCCGAAATCACGTTTTTCAAGAAAAAGGACAAAACAGTATTTTCACACCCAAATCTGTGCATAAATTTCGAAATTTGAAAACCATGAGGAAAATATACTTTTTGAAAACTAGATTTTTCAACGATCATTTATCCCTTCTTCGTCAACTTCATTCGGAACCCATAAATGATAGATCCAGCTATGTGAAGTTTTCAGGGCCATTGGGGCCCACAACCCATTTAAACAACTTAAACCAATGTGAGTCTTTCTCCCTCATTCTTCTTCCTTCATTTTCCTGCAACTTCACCTAAGAGAGTTTTCTCTCTTTTCGCCCATCTTCTCTCCTTTGCATGCCTTGTAGATGAACCCAACTTGATAAACAAATTGCACCAATCTCTTCTCCTCACCTCTAGCTTGCAATTGATACAACTTTCAAGGAAATTGTCAAACCCCAACCCAAGATTAACCCAATAGTGTTTTCTTAGTGTGTGCTTAGTCTTAATCGGGTTTAGTTACCGTGGGTTAGAGTATGATTAGTTTTGAGTCCTGATCATAGCTTTGGGGAGTTTCGAGAACGTTTAGTGTTAACTAGGCACACTCAGGAAGGCCTGGGTGTACGTGCAAGCGTGGGAAGAGCGTGTTTGGTTTTGTGTTAATCGTGAATTTCATTTCATTTGAATGGTTTTATGATTATGTACAACTTTCGTATTTAGCCTGTTTGTGTTTGTAGCCCAGAAACTCAAATTTTGGCCAAAGGGTAAAATAGCCTTTTCACACTTAAATCTGGACACAATTTTCGAGATCTCAAAACCGTGTCAAAAATATACTTTTCAAAAACTAGATATTTCAAGGATCGTTTTATCCTTCTTCGTCGACTTCGTCTGAGGCCCGCAAGGTCATGTTTTCCTTGATACAAGAAGGTTCTCTAATGGGCCCCACTTGCAAGGCATTAAACCACTTTCCCTTCTCTCTTTCTCCATTTCTCAAATCTCTGCAATTTCTTGACCTAGGGCTGAGAAAACCCTCTTTTTCTCTTCCTTCTTCTCTTGAATGCATGAGCTAGAGATCTCCAAAAGAGATTCCAAGAGACCATCATCTTCTTCCTTTCATCCCAAGCTTTTCATTGATACTATTTTTGTTGGATTTCTAGTTGGCAAGCTCTCCATTTCCTTCCTTGCATCTTGTTTGGGCATCTCTTGGTAAGAGCTCCCACCCACCTCTTCAATGGAGTTCTTTTGACTCCTAATGATCATGTTTTTCTAACTTTCAACACCCATTTCAAAATGGGTTGCTTGGTTGCATTTTTGGGTGAGTTTTTGAATGGGTTTCATGGGGTTTTTGTAGTTCTTGGCTTGGCACTTGGGTAGGAGTGCTTGAAGGAGAGTTTTGTTAGCACTTGAGCAAGGCAAGTAATCTCTATAGGTTGTTGTACATGTGTGTTCATGGATTTCACTATTCCTCTTGAAATTTTCATATGATTTGTCATTTAGTATTAATGTTTTGTTTTACTAGATTTCCATGTTGTGATTTTACTCTATACATTGCAAGCATGCTAATTAACTTTCCAAACTTTCAGATTTTCATCATTTTAAATTAGGCCTTACCTTTTTGAAGTTTGGATTTGTTATGATAAGAATGGGATTGAATGATTTTGAAATGGGTTTTAATATTAATCGCTTGTTTAGGTTTGAAATAAATGCACCATTGTGAGTCTTGATAGCTTGTTTTATTCATGAATCAAATTGCTAATCAGGTTTGAAAGAAGGTCGAAAAGGAATGGAGAAAATGGATGAACCACTGAACTGCAGAAATCAGAACTGGGTTTTGTTACGCAGTTCACGCGGTCGACCGGCCAAGGGGCGCGGTCGACCGGGAACACTGGATCAGGTCCCCTGTTGGGTGACCTGCTGCACTGCGGGAACTACCGTTACACAATTCACGCGGTCGACCGGCCATGGGGCGCGGTCGACCGGCAACACAGGGTCAGGTTCCCTGAAACCTGACCAAAACACTGTGCACCCATTTAAAGTTGCAACTGCAGGTCGACCGGGCCTAGGCTTGGTCGACCGGGCTCACTGTGTACGCAGTCGACCGGCCAAGGGCCAGGTCGACCGGGCCAACTGAAATTTCCCTTTTTAGGAGGATTTTTACCCATTTATATGTTCTTTTAAAATTTGAAACTAGGCTATATTAAGGACTTTAACTTGACATTGTGTAATTGGAACTCCAAGATATGTACCAACTTCAGGGACACCAATCCTTGTATTTTAATAATAGAGACCCAATCACACAAGGGTCAATGAATAGCCTTAGCATGTACTTGATGAAATTATCATGTTTTGAACATTAGTCTAATACAACAAGTAATATCGTGTACTCGCTTTGAAGTCAAGTTTTAAGCTCGTTCTAAGATTTGTTTCAAGTATTAAACGGGGATCATTTCTTAAATTGTGAGCATATATATTATGCATTTAGCTAGCCGTGCTGTGTCTCGTTTTGACAAGTGATTTCCCCTTTTATTTAGACGTGTTTGTATCACGTGTTTTATGCATTCATGAATTCAAGTGAACACCACAGAGCTTGGACTGCCCTTTCAGTCTGATCCACTGTCCGGGGGTCCTTATATATGTGGACTATCTGCAGATTAGTCGTGTATTTATTACACCTCATGCGTGTCCGGTTCCGCGGCCGGAATCCCGTATTTGTGGGAATCGTGTCATGTTATATTATATATAATCGTGCTTGTCGTGCCTGCTTACTCTTTTCATTATAAATGATAGAGAAAGGATGGGCTCTTTGTGGATTTACAATTCATGATATATTATGTAAGCATGCTAGTTTGTCATAAATTCTGAAATATTCTTCAGTCAAGTATTCATTCTTGGTTTAATAAATTGTTCTATATGTTTTCGATTAAACATTCTTATTCATGCTCTAGCCTAAATTGATTTCTTGCCAAACTATTGTGTTTGATGTTGTATTTTCGGTGCCCAAGTGCAGGAGGTTTTCCCTTTGAGGAGGAGTGCCAGGAGGAGGTTGTTGAGCCTACCTCAGCTCGCGAGTGGCGACCCGACAACGTCATCTAGACGTCGGGATCGGTCATGAGTTCCGATATATCACTTTTTGGGCTTTATATACTTTTGGTATTGTATTGGCCTTTGTTGGCCTCTTATTTTGGGATTGTAACAACTTAACACCCTATGTTAACTTTGTAACTTGAACTATTATGGGAATGCCTTGTTATGTCTCCATTCTGATATTTTAGTCTCGATGACATTTATGTTCATATTCTGTCATGATTTATTATGATGTGATTTGCTACACGCTTCCACCTATTTGATCATGTAAGTTGGTTTACCGTGTCCTCGGAACCCTCACCGCGAGAACCTGTGGGAGATTTAATCATCTTACCTCATCAACCATAGTCGCGACGGGCTCGGGTCTCGGTCCGGGGTCGCGACAGAAATCCAGCTGGGTTCATCTTCTTCTTCAAGCTCACCTTCTTGGTTAGAATTCCTAAAGGTTAGCAATGGCTTCCCTCTTGAAATCTTGGGTTTTCTAGACCCTTTAGAATTGTTTTACCACACATGCAAGGATTTCCATGAAGAGCTGTCTTGGTTTCCAAAATTTTGTGGATTTTTAGTGGTTTTTCCATGGCATTGGTGTAGGTTTGTAGCTGAGCTGAATAGAAGATTGTTTGGGCAGTTTTGTGACCCAATTTGTCTCAGGCAAGTGAATAACTCAGTTTGGAATGCATGCCGTTGAATTGATGATTGATTCTTTCCAAAGGATAAATACGAAAATGCTCTATCATTTGATTCATTGTTCTGGGTATAAATGGATGATTTCATAAGACTTTGGATGCAAGATTTATACAATTTTTCTACAGGGTTTATATGTCTTTGTTAGCTGGAAACTTTATGTTCAAAGATGGTTTTATGAAATGGATTTCCTACTTCAAGTTTAATTGAATTATTTTCTTGGATTACAAGGGCTGTTTTCTTAATAATTGGGTTCAGGTTATGTGTGATTTTTGTGTAGGAAAATGGTTTAATACTGGCTCATCTCAAGTTGTATTTGGTTGCTTCAGTTTTCAGTTTTGTTTAGAAAGGATAAATTCTGTGTTTATCTACTTGAACTCTGAAATCCTGTTTATCTTTTGTTTCTTTGATATATGCTTGGGATGATGTGATGATGGTGGTTGAATGAGGGTGTCTGGAGGTGTATTGAATTCAGTTTTGAAAGAGAAGAAGGAAGAGTTCTGAATATAAGAAGGAGAAAAAAATTTGAAACAAGAAGAGGGGAAGCCAGTCAGCTATATGCTGACTGTCAACGGGCTAGGCAAAAGCCCAGCCCGCTTGAGCGAGAGCGGGCCTGGCTTCTGTGACTGCCCGCTCGAGCTGGGCCTGGGTTAAGGCCCGGGTCATTTATGTATGGTTTTATGGGGCTATTTAGACTAGTTTTGAGCCCGGTTTGAGTACAAAAATTTCCTAATGGCTTATTAAGTATCGGGAATTAAGAATTTTGAGCCCGAGTCATTTTTATTTGAATCGAACTGTAGAGAAAGTTTGGAAAAATTAAACTTACCCGGAAATTTTCTATCAGTCTTAATATACACTTTATGCCCTCAATTGTCGGTGACCTTCAGAGACACCAACTTCTTCACTCATAAACCGACATGGAAGCATCAAGTGTGTATTGAGAATATCCCTGGTAAGCCCATCAATCATCCTAATCATCTCATTCCAAGTTAGAAAAAAAAAACTTTATGTTTTCTTATAAATTCATTTGAAACGAAGTTGATTAATTTGTCAGGTTTGAAAAACAATAAAAAGGCTACTCATCTGATTTGTTTCTGAATTTGTCTGGTTGTTTTGATAAAGAGTAGTCCTTTTATCATGATTGAATTGTGTTTAATGGTTTGAATTGTATCGTTTTGGATTTGAATCGGCACCACAAAGCTTAGGTTACCTTGTTGGGCTGATCACCCGGCTTGGAATCTTTAAAACTATTTGCCAACTGCAGTTTGGATTCTGTCTGTTTGTCCGGCCATGGCAACGGTTCTGTTTTCCGGTCCCACGAGTAGTGGCAACGGTTTCTGTCAGTTTGTTCCGGCCATTCTATATGGCAACGGTTTCTGTCTGTGTGCTCTTATTACTTCGGTAATAGGAGAATTTAGCTAAATGTGGTTTGCCAATATTTTGAATATTTGTCAGTTAGTTTGAGATATTTAAATTCATTTGATTTACTCCTTGTACATGATTTGTTTTATCAGTATCTTTATGATTTTAAATATGACATTCATAACTGTATATCATATCTGTTTTATTCACCTGCCAGACCGTCGTGTCTGATACTTCTCTTGTTTGGTGTCAGATGTCGGACCCGCAGCCTTTAAGGCGGAGTGCACGCAGGAGGCAGTAGGGCCTCAGGTGGAGCCCGAGTGGCAACCAAATGATGTCATGTAGTCGTCACGTTTGGTTTGGAGCATCGATAACATTTTTTGGGAAATGACGGTTATTTTGGGAATTTTGTTTATAGCCGTTGTTGGCTTTGTTAGGGATGTATAATTTAAATTACTTTTGTCCTCACAACTTTAATTAACCTCGGGTTATGTTATGTATATATTTCTCTTTTGATATCGAACTTGTACCTTTATCTTGTGTTATATGGAGTTTTATTTTGCTACATGCTTCCGCATAACATGATTATTGATGTGAAATCGATTCATTGATTGTGATGGATCGTCTGGGATCTTCACCGTGGAATCCTGTGGGAAAATAATTAGCGCGTGCGGGCAAAATTTTCTAGTCCGTCGCGCTGCGTCCTCCGGATTAAGGACTTGATTATTAGGACCTCGGTTCGAGGGCGTGACACAATTGATGTCTCAATTTTATGAACCGATCATTTCCAAGGGGTTTAGTAAATAAGTCAGCCAATTGGGAATCTGTTGGAACAAAGATTAACTCAATAGTGCCTTGATCAGCATGATCGCGCAAGAAATGATAGCAAATGTCAATGTGTTTAGTGCGAGAATGCTGAACAGGATTTTTAGAAATACTAATGGCACTAGAGTTGTCACACATGATAGGCATACATTGTTATGGAACATTATAATCTAACAGAGTTTGTTTCATCCACAATAGTTGAGCACAACAGCTACTTGCTGCAATATATTCAACTTCAGCGATAGACAAGGATACAGAATTTTGCTTTTTGCTATGCCAAGCCACTAAGCAGTTTCCTATGAAACAGCAGCCACTGGTGCTTTTCCTATCATCTATAGATACTGCCCAATCTGCATCACTGTATCCAATCAATTGTAATGAGGAGTCACACGAATACCAGATGCCATAATGAGATGTCCCATTGATATATTTGATAATACGTTTGACAGCTTTAAGATGGGACTCATGAGGATCTGATTGATACCTTGCACAAATTCCAACACTAAAGGATAGATCCGGTCTGCTAGCTGTAAGGTAGAGGAGGCTACCTATCATATTTCTGTAGAGTTTTTGGTCTACCTTTTTACCATGGGGGTCACTAGAAAGTTTTGTAGTAGATCCCATGGGATTGTAGTTAATTTTAGAGTTTTCTAGACCAAACTTCTTAATGATTTCTAGAGCAAATTTGGGCTAACTAAGAAAAATTCCTTTCTCGGTTTGGTTAACTTGAAGTCCAAGGAAAAATTGCAGGGGACCGACCTGACTCATCTCAAAAGTGGAACTCATTAATATTGAAAATTCTTGAGCAAGTTTCTCTGAAGTGGATCCAAAAACTATATCATCAACGTAAATTTGAACAACAAGAATGTCTTGATCAATGTTCTTGATAAATAGGGTCTTGTCAACTTTCCCATAATCAAAGTTGTTTTCGAGCAAATGGTTTGTGAGTTTTTCATACCAAGCCCTAGGAGCTTGTTTTAATCCATAGAGAGCTTTCTTAAGTTTGTAAACATATTCAGGGTGATGAGGATCTTCAAAGCCTTCTGGTTGGGTAACATAAACATCTTCCTCAATTTCTCCATTTAAGAAAAAGCACTTTTAACATCCATCTGGAATAATTTGATTCTCATGCTACTAGCATACCCCAATAAAATTCGTATGGATTCTAAACGAGCTACTGAAGCAAAAGTTTCTTCAAAATCAATTCCTTCTATTTGAGCATAACCTTTTGCTACAAGTCTTGCCTTGTTCCTCACAACATTGCCAGATTCATCTGATTTGTTCTTATAAATCCACTTTGTGCCAATAGGATTTTTCTCTGTGGGTAAAGGGACAAGATCCCAAACATCATTTTTCTTAAATTGATTCAATTCTTCTTACATTGCTTCCATCCATTCAGATTTAGATTCAGCCTCAGAAAAGTTCTTGGGCTCGATTTGAGAGACAAAAGAGTAATGAGCACAAAGATTTTGAACTTGTTTCCGGGTCATAACCCCTCTGCCGATATCTCCAATAATATTATCCAATGTGTGATTTTTCATTAATTTGGTTGAAGTAATGGCTTTGGATGGACTGATATCATTACTGTCTTGAGGAATAGGTTGTTCATTATCAGTGTCAGCTTCATCATCATCTTGTAGAATTCTTCCGACTTGATTTACATCATCGATAACAACATGAGCTGATTCCATTATGGTCATGGTTCTATGATTGAAAACTCTATATGCCTTGCTTCTTTCAGAGTATCCTAGAAAAATTCCTTCATCAGATTTAGGCTCAAATTTCTCCAACTGCTCCCTATCTCTTAGAATGTAACATTTACTTCCAAAAACTTTCAAATACCCCAAATTAGGTTTCTTATCAAAGTAAAGTTCATAAGGGGTTTTCTTGGTATTCTTAGTTAGATAAACTCTGTTTATAAGATAACAAGCAGTATTCACAGCTTCAGCCCATAGATTACGAGAGAGATTCTTTTCATTAAGCATGGTCCTAGCCATTTCTTGAATAACTCTATTTCTCCTTTCAGCTACTCCATTTTTTTGAGGAGTTTTGGGAGCAGAATATTGATGATTAATTCCATGATTCTCACAAAATTTAGCAAATTTTTCATTTTCAAACTCTCCCCCATGATCACTTCTAATCTTCTGAATTTTACAATCTTTTTCCACTTGAATCGTACTGCAAATTCTTATGATATTGTCTACAGCATCTAATTTAGCATGAAGAAAAGCAATCCATCCAAAACGAGAATAATCGTCTACCATAACCAAAATAAATTTCTTTCCTCCAATACTTTGCACAGGTGCAGGACCAATCAAGTCCATGTGGATTAGTTCAAGAGGACGAGTAGACGATATATCCTTTAAACCTTTAAAACTCTTCTTGATTTGTTTGCCCAATTGACATGCCTTACAGATTTCAGATTTAACATCACTCAATTTGAAATCCCTCTCACAATTTCATTTTTAGACAACATTTTCATCAATTTGAAATTTATATGTCCCATCCTTTGGTGCAATAAGTAATTTTCTTGATCTTTAGTGATCAAGCATCTAGACTCATTATCATCAGATTCTTCTATAATGTAGATATTTCCTTTTGTCCTTGATCCAGTAAGAATAACTTGATTGGTTTTATCATTTACCACTTTGCATGATTGACTGTCAAAGACTACCTTATTTCCTTTATCACACAATTGACTTATGCTAAGAAGATTATGCTTTAATCCTTCCACAAGAAATACATCATTTAAGGTTGGTATTTGATCTCCTTTCACACTTCCTTTTCCAATGATTTGAGCTTTGCTATTGTCACCAAAAGAAACGTTTCCTCCATCATATTCCACTATGGAGCTGAATCTAGATCGGTCTCCTGTCATGTGTTTGGAGCAACCACTATCTAAGAACCAAGTAGGGTTTTCTTTAGCTTTCAAAGCAGTTTGCACTAAGAGACTCTCAACATTAGTTCCTTTCATAGTCCAACTATGTCACGCCCCCAAACCCGGATCCCGACCGAGGGGGCGGGAGAGTTTGGGGAGGTGAGGGATGATTATATTTCTCCCAAGATCCGCGTGTATGAGGATCCAAAATCACAACACTGTCTGAATATTTTTGCGGAAGCTTTTGTGGCAATGCGACCCGGAGTCCGTGGACATCATCGGATTCCACGTCGCATACAACCCCTAGCATAAAGCCATCATTTTATGAACCATATCAGACTGGAATAAACCAACATAAATAAAATACAGAGCTGACAGTAACAGGATATTACATTTCCAATATGTTCAAGTTACAAGTATCAATGTGCATTAATTACAATCCCAAGAAAGGCTAATAAAAGCCGAACAATACAAACTAATATCCACTACCCAAATGTGATGTAACTCCGATGTCAAGCACAATGTCTACAGGACATAGCCGACAAGACAACCTGCAACTCATGGCTCCACAGCCAACAACTCTCAGCTCGGGGCGGGGAAACTGAACCTGAGTACCAAAATAGTGGGTCAAACACGACGGTTTGACAAACGGGTGAAAAGACATAACAATAAGGAAAATACCTTGGAAAACATTAAAACCTGTCAAAACAATAGTTCATAAAACGAGATAATCATTTATTCAAATACGTATGCAATATAAAACATGTAAGGTATCCAATGAAACGGGAAACGAGCAAGATGGCAACCACAAAAAGCTAAGTTCTCTATCACCGAAGTGACATGAGCATATCGGTATGTTGTCTCAGTCACCGAAGTGAGGAGATGCAACATAAGTGTCAAACCCCAACCCAGGATTAACCCAATAGTGTTTGCTTTGCGTGTGCTTAGTCTTGATTGGGTTTAGTTATCGTGGGTTAAAATGTGATTAGTTTTAGACATGGTTTTAATTTTGGGGAGTTCGAGAACGTTTAGTGTTAACTAGGCTCACTCAGGAAGGCCTGGGTATACGTGCAAGCGTGGGAAGATTGTGTTTGGTTGTGTGTTAATCGTGATTTTCATCTCATTTGATTGATTTTATGATTATGTGCAACTTTCGTGTTTAGCCCATTTGTGTTTGAAGCTCAGAAACCCAAGTTTTGGCCAAAAAGGGTAAAATAGCCTTTTCACTCTCAAATCTGGACACGATTTTCGAGATCCCAAAACCATGTCAAAATTATACTTTTTGGAAACTAGATATTTCAAGGATCGTTTTATCCTTTTTCGTCGACTTCATTTGAGGCCCACAAGACCATGTTTTGACTCATGTAAGATTTGCACCTAAGGGGCCCACTTGTAAGCACTTAAGTCCCTTCCCTTCTCTTTCTCTTCATTTCTCACAAAAATCTCTGCAATTTTTTTGACCTAGGCTGAGGAAACCCTCTTTTTCTCTCCATCTTCTTCTCTTGAATGCTTGAGTTAGGAGACTCCAAATGAAATTCTAAAACCATCATCTTCTTCCTCTCAATGCAAGCTTTCCATTGGTACCATTTTCTTGAAGTTTCTTTATGGGAAAGATCTCCATTTTCTTCCTCATTTCTTGTTTGGGCACCTCTAGGTAAGAGCTTCAACCCATCTCTTTAATGGAATTTCTTCTACTTCCAAAGATCTTGTTTTTCTAACTTGTAACAACCATTTCCAAATGGGTTGCTTGGTTGTGTTTTTGGGTGAGTTTTTGAATGGATTTCATGGGTCTTTTGTAGTTCTTGGATTGGCTTTTGGTTAGGAGTGCTTGAAGAAGAATCTTGTTTTCATTTGGCTAAGGCAAGTGATCTATTTAAGTTGTTGTGCATATGTGTTATGGATTTTCATTATGTCCCTTGAGGTTTGCACTTATCTTGTGTTAAGTTCTATGGTTATGTATTTTCTTAGACTCTCATTTTATGATTTCTATTCAAGTTTATGCACCAATGTTAAGTAACTTCTAAACCTTCAGATGTCTAGTTGATTTTTAAGCTTTGCTTCTTGAGAAATGTGAGCTTATTTTGATGAGAAATAAGGTTTGGATGTTTAAAATTATGGGTTTAATGATTTGGTAAAGTGGATTTGACCCTTTGGAGAGCATGGTGGCTCAAGGGATTTCAGGTGGATTAAGTGTAAGATGGGGGAAAGAATGGGCTTGTGAACCATGCAGGAGGAGTGCAGTTTCTGCACTCAGCGAGCACAGGCAGAAGCCTGTTCGCTCGAGCGACCCATGGGTCCGCTCGAGCGACCAGGCCACTGCCTGGCATGAGCGCAGGCAGAAGCCTGTTCGCTCGAACGACCTGTGGGTTCGCTCGAGCGACCAGGCCACTGCCTGGTCCGAGCGCAGACAGAAGGCTGTCCGCTCGAGCGACCCTTGGTTCGCTCGAGCGAACTGCCTGCTGCCTGAATTGTGTTGAGACAGAACCTGTTTAGAAATTTTATCTCATTTATGCACTTTTAAGGATTGGAAAAGAAAAACTAGGCTATGTTATGGACTTCAACCTGACATTGCGTGATTGGAACTCCAAGATACGAAGCAACTTCGGGGACACCAATTATTATATTTTAACAACAGAGTCCCAATCACACAAGGGTCAATGAATAGCCTAAGCTTGTACTTGATGAAATTATCGCGTTTTGAACTTTGTTTTGATACGACAAGTAATATCGTGTACTCGCTTTGAATTCAAGTATTTCCAAGATGTGTTTCAAGTATTAAATGGGGATCACTTTTATAAGTTTTGAGCATATACATTATGCATTTTGCTAGTTGTGCCTTGTCGTGTTGTGACAAGTGATTTCCCCTTTTATTTTCGATATGTTTGAATCGTGTTTAGCGTGTTTTGTGCATTCATGAACTCAAGTGAACACCACAGAGCTTGGACTGCCCTTTCAGTCTGATCCACTGTCTGGGGGTCCTTAAACATGTGAACTAACTGCATATTAGTCGTGTATTTATTACACATCGTGCGTGTCTTGTTCCGCGGCCGGAAATCCCGTATTTGTGGGAATCGTGTCGTGCTATATTATGTATATTCGTGCTTGTCGTGCGTGCTTACTCTTTCCATTATAAATGGTAGAGAAAGGATGGGCTCTTTGTGGATTTACGATTCATGATATATATGTTATGCATTCATGTTAGTTTGTCTTTGATTTAGAAAAGTGTTTCGTAAGTATTGTTTTACGTTCAGTAAAGTATTTCCTTATGTTCTCGATTAAACATTGTTTTACATGCTTCACTTAAAATGATTTCTTGCCAAACCGTCGTGTTTGATGCTTGTATGTTGGTGACCAGGTGCAGGAGGCTACCCCCTTGAGGAGGAGTGCCAGGAGGAGGCTGTTGGGCCTACCTTAGCCCGTGAGTGGCAACCCGACGACGTCATGTAGACGTTTGGACGGGTCATGAGTTTCGATGGATCATCTCTTTGGGTTTTTATATGCTTTTGGAAATTGTATTGGCCTTTGTTGGCCTCTTATTTTGGGAAGTGTAATAACTTAATATACTTTGTTAACTTTACAACTTGAATTTATGGGATTGCCTCGTTATGTTTTCATTCTGATATTTAGTCTTGATGACATTATGTTTATATTCTGTCATGACTTGTTAAGATGTGATTTGCCACGCGCTTCCGCATACTTGATCATGTGAGTTGGTTGTTCCGTGTGATTTTTGGAACCCTCACCGCGGGAACCTGTGGGAGGTTTAATCATCTTTCTTATAATTAATCTTACATCACCACCATTTAACTGCCGCGGCCTCGATCCGGGGTCGCGACAATAAGTAACATATACATAATATAATACAATACGGGACATGACCACGGTAGCGAACCGGGCATCGGGAACCACAGTAGCAATCTGCGGCATCGGGACAAGACCACGGTAATAACCGGGTAGTGGGATCCAAACTGCAGCTGGCGGGACGGGAAAGGGTCTCCAAGTCGGTGGATCAAACCGGCAAGGAAAGCCAAGCTTAGTGGTGCCGACTCATAGGTCAAATCATGTAAAACAAGACATGTACAAATCATATGTAATGCACTGAAATAAATGGGCGGGACGGGGTGCTCAAAAGCACTAATTTCATTTCATTCGGGCATGTATAAACGGGCTAGAAAAAATGCTAAAATACACTTTCAATACTTTCGGGAAGGCTAAATCATAATTCGAGAAATACGGGCTATCATCGGGATTCAAGACAAATCATAATTCGAGAAATTCGGGACAAGTATCGGGATTCGATATAAATTAGGTGAATAAGGACCCCGTATGTCGATTGTAATGATCACTAGGTACTCCTTGAGTTTGTAGACATTCCGGACTCTTTATGCACCTTAGGGATTCAAACCCTAATCGAGTTTTAAATACACAAAACATAATAGAGAGGGGATCCTAAGCTCAACGTTAATCTAGTAGTACCTTACAACCTACTCAGTCATCGAAAGGAAAAACGGATTCGCGATACCCAAACAAACCAATTTCGCGTTTAGATAAAAGAAAGGATATCCCGTCGTTCCGTACCGTTCAAGATTGTATTAGATTAAGTACCGATACAACCGGATTAACCGTGAGGAAATGTCGGTTCAACCATCCTCAAAGGAAGTCAAACGGGTTCACAAAAAGTTCACTAGGTTCCATTTAAAGTCCATCTAATCATAGGGAAAAAGTCCATTGAAAGTCCATCTAATCATAGGGCAAAAGTCCTTTTAAAGTCCATCTAATCATAGGGCAAAAGTCCTTTTAAAGTCCATCTAACAAAGGGCCAAAAGTCCCTTTTAAAGTCCATCTAACAAAGGGCCAAAAGTCCCTTTTTCAGCAGGTTTTCCAGTTAGGCCGGTCGACCTGGCCCATGGCCGGTCGACCGCATACACAGTGGGCTCGGTCGACCGCCTATGGGCCAGGTCGACCTGGAGTTGTAAAATTAAATAGATGAATAGTCTTTTGGTCAGGCTCCAGAGAGCCTGACCTCTGTGTCGCCGGTCGACCGCGCCCTTGGCCGGTCGACCGCGTACACTGCGGAACAGTGAATCCCGCAGTGCAGCAGGTCCTTCAGCTGGGGGCCTGTTCCAGTGTACCCGGTCGACCGCGCCCCTTGGCCGGTCGACCGCGTACACTGCGTAATAGAACCCAGGTTCTGTTACAGCAGTGCAGTGGCCTTTTCCATTTCTTCCATTCCTTTCTACATTCTTTCAAACATGTTTAGCAATCTAATACTTGGATAAAACAAGCTATCAAGACTCTCAAATGTGCATTTATTTCAAGTCTAAACAAGCCATTAATATCGCAAAACACTTGATGAAATCATAATGCATTTTATCAAATCTCATTCAAATGTAAAAGTATTAAATCATTCACTTGCCTTGGGTCTTTAATCAATGAAAAACCAGCTCTAATCACACTTGCAAGCCAAGAACAAAATCTCTACAAAAACCCCCAAAAACAAACCCTAAAATGGGTCAAAACAAGCAATAAGAAGAGAGAGCTCCTAATAATGAAAATGGGGCTTCTCAAGGACCAAAAGAATATGAATCTAGAAGATTAGGGAGAGATCTTACCAATAGGTTCTCCAAATGAGCAAAGCAAGCCAAAAGAGGATCTTGTGGAGATGGGATTTCTTCAAAAATGGTACCAATAGGAAGCTCTTGAAGTTGTGAAGAAGATGATGGAGTCCTATTAGATGTTGGTGCAAGATTTGGTTGTCTCTTGATGATGGAAGAGCAAGAAGAAGAAGAAAAGGGTGCAAGAAACCCTAGGCTCAGTTGTGCTGGAAAATGGAGAAGGAAAAGAAGAGATGGGTTCTCTTATAGTCAATGAAATGGGCTCCACCACTTAAGAACTTTGAAAGGCTGAAATAGTGGTTTTCGGGACTTCGGATGAAATCGACGAAGAAGGAAGAAATGATCGTCGAAATATCTAGTTTCCAAAAAGTATATGTTTCATGGGTTTCGGGAATAACAATAATCCGGTACAGATTTAGTGTGAAAAGACTGTTTTGCACTTGAAGCTAGAAAAGTCGAGTTTCGGGGTTCGGGACGGGAACGGGATCAACATGAAAGTTGAAGGTATTAACAAAACAAGTAAATCGGGATAAAATACAAATAGAGAAAACCAAGATAAAACCTCAAGTACACGTAAAGCCATAAACAGGAAACCCCCAAAGGGCCCCACACTAAAACCAAGACACTCAAAATATCCCAAAGCTATAACAAAGCTATTTTAGTCCCAATTAAACCAAAAACCACGAAACACACTTAGAGCTAAAACACAGCTCAAAAACACTAATCTGGGCCTCTCGGGTCGGGGTCTCACGAACTAGATAAAAAAGATTTAGAGGGAATGGTCTTGGGGACAAACTTGAAAAAGATTCTAAAGGGATTTTTGAGAGACAATCTAATTTTGTATGGGCAATTAGGAACTAAATGACCACTATGATTGCAATAATGACAAGTCCATCTAGAAGAATAGTTTCTCTAAACTAGGGGCTTTGGAAAGTCTTAGTAATGATTTGGAAACTATTTTTCTTGTTACTAGGGGAACTTTCAAAACCTATCCCACTCTTGTCACCATAAATTTTATGCATCCCTAACATTTGATAAAACCTATCATTTCCCAAAGTGAATTTATCAACAATGAATTTCCCTTTGTTAAGTTTCATTTGAAGAGAGTTAGTTTCAAGTTGACTGGATTCTAGCTTGGATTGTAAATTATGAATTTGGTTTTGAGCATGAGCTAGATTTTCATTTAGAGTAGTGAATTTGTGTTCTAAGTCAATCTTCTCATTGATTCTTAATTTCAATTCATCTTTTAAAACTTTTATTTCATTGACAAGATTTTTGGATTCTTCTTTGATAGTTTTGTTTTTCTTAAATAAGATTTCCCAATTTACATACAGTTCATCATAAGCTTGCTGAATTTCATTATCTTCAACTTTATCATTTGTTTCTTCTTGTCCTAATGTGTCATCTATTATAGTATTATGCTCATTGATATCTTCAATTGATGAAAGTAGAAGCCAATTAAGGAAATTTTCATCTTCATTATTTGGGGATTCATTGTTGTCACTATCTTCATCTTCTCCATCCCAAGTAATGTTTAAAGCTTTCTTTCCTTTCTTATCTCCTTTTTTCAAAATCTTTAGGGGTGGAGCAATTTTGAGCAATGTGTCCAAACCCATTGCAATTGTAACATTGCACATTTCTTTTACTAAATGATTCTTTGGGATTTCTTTGGAATCTAGGACTTTTGCCTTTATCAGAATTTCTATTGTTCTTGTTGTTCCTAAAGAATCTTTTAAATTTAACGAATAAACCATTATCCTCATCATCACTATCAACCTCACTTTCTTTTTCTTTTAATTGAGAGGAAAAAGCTATTCCTTTCTTTTTGTCTTGAGCTTCAAAGTCTAATTCATAAGTAAGGAGATTTCCTCTAAGTTCTTCAATTTTGATTTTGTCAACATCCTTGCTTTCCGTTATGGCTACATTCTTGGGTTTGAATCTTTTTGGGAGAGATCTTAAAATCTTTCTAACAGCTTTAGATTCATCCATTTTTTCTCCTAGGCCTATAAGAGAGTTGACAATTTCCATAAATTTAGAGTAGAACTCGTCAAATGTTTCTTCTTCAAGCATTTTAATATCTTCTAATTTAGAGGTCAACATTTGAATTTTAGCTATCTTAACCTGATCTGTGCCTTCATGAGTGGTCTCTAGGGTATCCCACACTTCCTTAGCAGAGCTGTAATTTACTACTCTATTAAATTCTTCTTGAGATAGAGCACAATATAGAGAGTTTTTTTCCTTTGCATTTAAATTTGCTCTATCCTTCTCCCCTTGAGTCCAATCATTTTTAGGTTTGATATTTATGGATATGACATTCCCCTCAGAGTCTTTTTCTGTGGTAGTAAGAGGATGATAGCCATCTTCTATGATATTCCACACATCTAAGCTTTGGGATTCTAAGAACACTTGCATTCTAATTTTCCAATAACGATAGTGTGTTCCATTAAACAAGGGAGGTCTATTAGTGGCATTGCCTTCACCCAAATGAGTTTGCATGGTGGCAACCAAAAGAAAAAAAAAACTCTTACTAGGAATATAACTCTAAGTGGTTAAACCTAAACAAGAGCAACCTTGCTCTGATATCAATTGAAAGTCCAAGAGCGAATCCTAGAGGGAGGGGGGGGGGGGGGGGTGAATAGGGTGAGCCACGAAAAACTAGACCAATTAAAACTTTTTAACTTTAAGTTACTTATGTTTTGAGAAGGATTAATTTTCATGTGAAGAGAAGCAATCTCTAAGATAAGCATGCCAAAGAAAACTAACAACTACAATCTTGATAGAGTCAAACATAAGAGCATCATCCATGAAAAGAAAGATGAAAGATCAACCACCATGACACAAACATTTATAGTGATTCGGCCAACATGCCTACATCCACTCCCGGTAACCCTAGCGGATTTCACTATCTCAAATTAAGGTTTAGGATCACCTCAAACCTTACAAATACATCACTTATGCTTTTCAAGGCTAAGCAATAACCTATACACAATGCTTTTCTTAGGTTAAGCAATAACCTTTACAAGATGATTTTCTCTTAAATAAAATGCCTATAGATGCATGGATAAGAGAACAATGAAGTGCAATTTAATACCTCTAAAAAGGTTGAATAGAAAGTGAAAACTTAACTTCTAGAAGCATGCATATGAATGACAAAGTCTATGAATAATGCATGAACTAAAAATCACTCTATCTCTTTTTGAAAGATGAAACTATAATTGATGCAAAGATGATAAACATAAGTATGAGAAAGAGTTGTTTTACAAACACTTGGTTTTCCAAAAGATCAAACTTGAATGAGAAAGAACAATCTTAAGATTAACAAGTTAGTTTTGAAAACAAGGATTCATAACTCAAGTGAAATGTAAATCATATGTAGATTTCATAAAGTTGAACCATTTCAAAGTTCAAAGCATATTATGAAACACAACATCTCAAGAAGAAGGCCAACTATTTGATCATGCTTGAAAAGAAAACGAAGATTTAAAAACAAAGCATGAAATTAATCTTGGGATAAAGAAAGCACACCCATTTGAAGATCAAAGGTTGAATCAATGGATTGGCTTCATAATCCCTTCACTAATTCTTCTAAAAGTTGTCCTTTCTTGTCCTTAAAGATTCCTCAAAAGTTCAGCACCTTTTTCCAAACAAAAAGCTACTTTTTATAGAGAAAAAGTTCCCAATGGCTAGTGCCCGGTCGACCTGGTACAGGGCCGGGTCGACGGTTCTAAAAATGCCCGTTGGAGAGGCTAACGGTCACAAAACCCCGGTCGACCCGCAGTGTGCCCGGTCGACCGAGTCCCTTGGCTCGGTCGACCGGCCACACAGGCAGGTCGACCTGAAGACAGCCCTTAAAATCTGAATTTTCAGAAAGATGAAATTATGAGGGCTTCTTTCCAGGGGACTTTGAGGCACAAGGAACAAGCTTGGGAAAAAGACTTCAAAGGATGAAACATGAAACAATGAAACCAAATCAAGGATATAAAGAAGAAAACTTTGAAAAGCTTGAAATGATTTTTGAACTCAAAGATAGAACTTTTTGAGTTTTTTAAGATCTGAACTAAAAACTTCATGAACTTAAGATAAATAAGATTTGAAAACCACGCATATCATTTATTAAAAACAAAGATTATGAATGAGAAATATGCATGAAGATCCTAAGATTAAGAACATGAAGAATGAGAGGTCAAGCTATGAAAATGAATGCATCCTATCAAATTGCAACAAAATAAAAACTCTAACACTGACATGTTGGCTAACACTATACCCTTCTTCGGTGGTTGAAGATCTATACTCAACTCTTCAAATTGCTCAAAAATACAAGTACCACTGAGATCTGCCGAGCCCACTAACTTCCTGCTCAAAGCATCAGCAACCACGTTTGCTTTCCCCGGGTGGTACTTGATTGGAAAATCATAACCCTTGATATATTCCATCCATCTGCTCTACCTCATATTCAACTCCTTCTGAGAAAACAAGTACTGTAAGCTGTGGTGGTCTGAATGAACCTCAAATTTCTCTCCATAGAGATAATGTCTCCACATTTTCAATACAAATACAACTGCTGCTAACTCAAGATCATGTGTGGCATAGTTCTTCTCATGATCTTTCAGCCGCCGGGATCCATAGCTATGACTTTTGCTTCCTGCATCAGCACACATCCAAGTCCAACATTCGAAGCTTCGGTAAAAATGGTGAAATCGCCGCGTCTGGATGGCAAAGTAAGGACTGGTGCTGTGGTTAATCTCTTCTTTAGCTCTTAAAAACTATCTTCACACTTGTCTGACCACACATATGACACATTCTTCCTTGTCAACTTTGTCATAGGTGACGCAATTGACGAAAATTCTTGAACAAACCTCCGGTAGTAGCCTGCCAATCCTAAAAAACTTCTGATTTCTGACAGATTCTTCGGTCTTTCCCACTCCACTACTGCCTCAATCTTGGACAGATCTACTGACAATCCTTCCTTGGAGATAATGTGCCCCAAAAACGCCACTTGCTCTAGCCAAAATTCACACTTATTGAGTTTTGCATACAACTAGTTCTCTATCAGAAGCTGCAATGCTATTCTCAAGTGTTCTTCATGCTCTTCTTTGGTCTTAGAGTACACCAATATGTCATCAATGAATACCACTACAAATTAGTCTAGGTACTCTGCGAATATCTTGTTCATCAATGCCATGAACACTGCTGGTACATTAGTCAATCCAAATGGCATCACTAGAAACTCATAGTGTCCATATCTTGTCCGGAAAGCCGTCTTCAATATATCTGACTCTCTGACTTGCAGCTGGTGGTAACCGGATCTCAAATCTATCTTCGAAAGGTAAGAAGCACCTTGTAACTGATCAAACAGTTCATCTATCCTTGGTAGGGGAAACTTGTTCTTGA
>QPKB01000299.1:35788-46002 GCA_003546025.1 Camphora micrantha
ATTTTGATTACTTACCAAATGCTTCCCACCATTTAGATTTGAATGTCAATACTTGGTTGAAATTTGATCTTATCTGATGAAATATGGAGGAAAGGTGGTGAATGGAGAAGTTGTGTTAAGAAAATGTTGGAAATTGGCTCAATTGGAAGTTTTGCAGGTTCTGGAAGTAAAGGAAAGGCTTAGAAATGAAAGTACTTGAAATGGGGTGAAGGATGTTTAAAAGTTCTGACTTGAAATGCACTGCTCGCTGGTCAGCTACTGGCGTCTAACCGACCCTTAAAGTCGGTCACAATTCAAGAGAGCTACATCTGTTTTGATGTGGGCAGGAGGTCAGCTGGCGGTCAGACTGCGGCTAACCGCTATGTGACCGCCAGGTAGTCGACATTTGGCAATTACAATTCCAGAATGCTGCAACCTTCCCTGAGAAGGCAGTCAATTGATCGGCCAATCCACGGCTAACAGCCAGGTAGTCGCGAGCTGACCGAGTTTCGAGAAAATGCAGTCTTGTAGGATTTTCGTGCGGAGAAAAAAAATCCAGACTATGCTAACGGTTTTAGTTTAACGTTGTGAAATTGGAAATCTGAAATGTATTGTAACTTCGGAGGCGCCAATCCATTTTATTTTCTAACATTTGTGGGTTTTAATTACTCAAGGGTCAATGAAAGGTCTTAGCATATGCTTGCAGGACTTTGGTTTTGAACTTCAATTTTGATACAATGAATATCGTCGTGTACTTGTTTCGAATTCCAAGTATAAGCTCGTTCAAAGATTTGTTTCAAGAACCAAAAAGCGGATCACTTCCTATGTTCGATATGCATATAATCTATGCTATTTTTGCTAGCCGTGTCTTGCCTCATTTTGACAAGTGATCTTCCCCATAAATTTTGATCTGTTTAGAATGTGTATCGCTGTGTTTTGTGCATTCATGGATTTAAGTGAACACCACTAAGCTTGGATTGCCCCTTCAGTCTGATCCATTGTCCGGGGGTCCCTAAACATGTAGACTATCTATTGATTAGTCGTGCATTATATTACTCATCGTGTCGTGCTCCAGTTCCAAACCGGCTCCTCGTCTACCTCGTGTGGCGTGGGATCGTGTTTTTTTGTGTCGTGTTTGCATTCGTGCTTACTCTTGTCATCACGTATGATAGAGAAAGGATGGGCTTAATGTGGATTGAATATTCATAATATTATATTTATTCATGCTAGTTTTGTGATTTTGAAATATATCTCGTCATGAATTGTTTTAGCATTGTTTCTTCAAAATCCAATTGTTTTATCATCATGCCTAAATTAATTACCTGCCAAACCATTGTGTTTGATACTTGTTGTTTTGGTGCCCAAGTGCAGGCGACGTTACCTTTTAGGAGGACCATCAGGAGGAGGCCGTTGAGCCACCCCCACCTCGAGATTGGCAGCCCGATGACGTCAACTAGACATCCAGCGGGATCATGAGATCTGTTTCATTTTGTTGGGGTGTCTTTTAATTGTACTTTTGGGATTGTATTGGCCTTTATTGGCCTCTTATGGGTTGTAACAAGACTTAACTTTTATGCACTTTTCCTAACCTTGGAAACTTGAACTACTTGGGAAAGGCAATGTTTACATTTTCCTGCTTCTTATATTATGTCTTGATCTTGATGATATTTTTTACTTATGCATCTTGAAAAATATTATTCATGCTTTGTCATGATACGATTATTTGAAGTAGGTATGCCTCGCTGATAGGTTCCAAAAATATTTGACCCACTTGATGCAGTGATCAACTATCTAAAGGCAACAAAACCAATCCATGATCCAAGTCCTCAAACTCAACAACCATGAACAGTAATAAACTTTATCTAGAAAATGGAAACAACACCAAACAAGCAACCACGAAATCTACAACAAACAAGGAAGTAAATTATACCTTTGGAGTTTAGTAGTGCTCTAATGGAGAAGTTGACCTATGAAGAACCTTTTCACAAAGTAAATCAGAATCTCCAAGATCTAATCGTCTTCCATGCTATGTCCCTTATCAGATCTCTTTTCTCAAGGAGATGAGTGGGATCTCCAAAAGAAACCAACTAGAAGCTCTAAGGAAAACCGAAAGAGAAACTAGAAGAGGGAGAGAGGGGCGTGCAACTTCTTACACACACTAGGGCTAGACGTACAACACCTTGGGGTTATTCTCGTAGTGGACATCCAACCCTTTCCTCATATATTTATAGCACTTAAGCCACCTCCTCTTTAGTTATTAAAATAGAAGTCTTACTTTCATTAAGAATTAGTAACTTACTATATCACAATTAGAAGTCTCACTTCAAATATGATTAGTAACTTTTTATTTCCTTTCCGTTTAGAGTTCAAGTAGAATTAGTAACTTTCTAATAACTTGGGCTAGCATGGGGACGACTAGGGACTCCATAAAAAGCTGGCTCCAACTGGGACACCTCGACCCCATATCTCATGTGCAATCCGGGCCCACAGTTAATTGCAAATAACTCCACTATATAAATGCAATTGATCTCCAGTCTTAAGAATAAATTACAAAGAAGACCCTAAACTTCCCTATGACCACAAGTAGGCCCCTCCATCCATATTAATGGATCAATTGGTCCTGTCCACCAAATAGGATCCATATCTTATTATCATTGAGGCCCAATTAATTCTAGTAATCATCAGCACCTATCCAATTAACCCTTAATTGGAATGGGTGCGCACTTTCTAATGATAAATCCATTAATTGGCACAAGGAAACAATGAGGATAGATTCCATCTTGACCATTGAATGTTCCCATAGTCCTACTACCACGTACCCAAGACACCGAGGTGTTGACCTACTGTCGCGACCCCAGACCGGATCCCTAAGTGGGCAAGCCTAATCCGGGGTCGGGACACTAAAGAGGAATTATGCGGATGATGAATGAATGATACACATTCCTATGAATTAATTTAAATCAAAATGTATACGAGTTCATCAAAGATGTCACTAGTAGACGCGATTTCCCACAGGTGTCCGCGGTGAGGATATCACATCAATATGAATATTTCTTTTAAGTGCGGAAGCGTATAGCAAATCTAATTCATACATTAATGTCCAAGACAACAAGATTAAAACATAATTAACACCAGTATCAAATGAGTAATGATCATTAGTTATTTCATAAAAGAAAGTTAAAGTTTACATCAATGTCATTTAATTACAATTCCCAAAAAATAGAGGCCAACAAAGGCCAATATAAACAAAATAGCAAGTTCCCAAAAGAATAGTTAATTCCTACCCCAAAATGTTACGTAACTCAAACACTCGAATGTCTAAACGACATCATTGGCGTGCCACTCAACTAGACGTTGCGGTTCTCCGACCGCCTCCTCGTGCTCCTCCTCGAGAAAACCGACAACGGGACCTGAGTACCAAAACAAGGGTCAAACGCGACGGTTTGGCAGATGGGTGAAAAGATAATACAACAATTGAAATTACCTTGGAAATATATTTAAAACTGTTAAAACAATAGATTTCATAAAATACAAAAGGATCATCTATTCAAATCATAAATGCAATTTGAAACAAGTAAGGTATCCAAGGAATTCGGGAAACAACCAATATGGCAACCACACGAAGCTAAGTCCTCTATCACCAAAGTGACATGAGCATATCGGGATGTTGACCTCAGTCACCGAAGTGAGGAGATGCAACATAAGGAACATATACATATACATAATAATAATACAGGACATGACCACGGTAGCGAACTAGGCATCGGGAACCAAAGTAGCAATCTGCGGCATCAGGACAAGACCACAGTAATAACCAGGTAGCGGGATCCAAACTGCAGCTGGTGGGACGGGAGGGGGATCTCCAAGTCGGTGGATCAGACCAACGAGGTTATCCAAGCTTAGTGGTGCCGACTCATGGGTCAAATCACATAAAACAAGGCATGTACAAAATTCATATGATGCACTATATTCACGGGCGGGACAGGGCGCTCGAAGGCACAAATATCATTTCAAATGGGAAGTGCATATCGGGATTAGCAAAATGCTACAGTTACAAATTCAGTATTTTCGGGAATGATAAATCATAATTCGTGAAGTTCGGGACAAGTATCGAGATTCAAAATTTGATCAAAGTGAATAAGGGTCCTCTATATCATATTCAATAAAGATTGGCACTCCTTGAGTTTGGAGACTTTCCGGGCTCTTTTTACACCTTAAGATTTTTAAAACTTCAAATGAAAGCTTGTGATTCGGTTTCTCTTTTCAAATGGGTGCTAAACAATGATTATAAGTTTTCCCATCACAATAGGGTTCCCAACAAACACCTCTCAATCATATAAATATTTCATTTTTTCTCACAGAATAGTCCCAGGTGAATAGTGCTGGTTGCTCGAGCGGACAGAAGTTCGCTCGAGCGATGATGTCGCGACCCCGGACTGGGTCCCCGAGCGGGCAAGCCTAATCCGGGATCAGGACTAAAAATTAATTATGGATGAATGAATGATAAAAATCCAAACCAAAACTATGAATTAATTTAAATCAACACGTATACGAGTCCGTCAAAGATGCCACTCGTACATGTGATTTCCCACAAGTGTCCGCGGTGAGGATATCACATCAACATGAATATTTCTTTTAAGTGCATAAGCGTATAGCAAATCTAATTCATATATTCATGTCCAAGATGACAAGATTAAAACATATTTAACACCAGTATCATTTCAGACGGGAAGTGCATATAGGGACTAGCAAAATGTTAGAATATAGTTTCAAAGCTTTCCGGGAATGATGAATCATAATTCATAATTTTCGGGACAAGTATCAGGATGCAAAACTAATTAAGGTAAATAAGGGTCCCGTATGTCAATTTCAATATAAATTGGTACTCCTTGAGTTTGGACACATTCCGGGCTCTTTATACACCTTAGGATTTTCTCAGGGTTTCAAATGAATCTTTGTGTGATGGTTTCTTTCTCAAACGGACTCCATACATATCTCTGGTTGAATAGTCCACATCATTCTCTAAAAGGGTGCACAAATGATTGGGACAAAATCCTCTTCATTTATCTTCATTTCAGAATTTCTGTGTAATTTCGGTCACCTGGCGGTCATCTGGAGGTTAGCAGCCGATGGGTAACCGCGAGGCTGACCGCGGATCTCTGGGAAGAAATCATGCTCTCGGGAAAAGTAACCGTGACAGCACGGTTAGCTGGCGGTTAGCCGCCATTGGGTTCGGCGGTTGGCCGCTGTCTAATCGTGAGGCTGAACGCAGGTTCTGGGTGAAGATGTGCTGTCTGGAAAGCTGATTGCAATGGTTCGGTCGTATGGCGGTTAGCCACCGGGCACCAGGCGGCTAGCCGACAGGTGACCGTTTGCTGACCGCTGATGGACCCGATTCTTCCCTCTCTCCCGCTGCCTCCGCCCCGGGTCTTTCGGGGTACGGCGGAGGGGAGGAGAAGAAAAAGATAAAGGGTATCAACATCTTTTTTTTTTTTGTACGGGTATGCCAATTTCACTTTTCTACTTGGAATTTAGAAACGGTGATCCGAAGATCCACCTTCACAAGTAGAAAGGGGAAATGAAACTTTTTCTAGTTTCTATTGCACACATATTTTAAGAAAAGAGACAAAGGTTTTTTTTGAATGCCGTGAAAGGCGATTTTGCCGTAAAAGGCGATTTACAAGTCTTATCCGTTATGAAAGACAAGAATTGTGATTTTTGTCTCTAAAAGAAAAATAAAGTACAATAGAAATCAAGAAAAGGAATCTGACTTCTCATTCGATTGTGGGGACACGTTTAGATCGACGGTCGCGAGTCATGTATGGGCTCCTCCATCGTCCATGCAGATGAGAACACGATGCTTGGATTCTTGGCTTGGCTTTTTAACCTCAGATTTTTAAAGGACAAAGACCAAGAGAAGGTCTTATATCCGATAAAAAGCTAAGTAAACGGGCTGAAAAGCCACGTTTTAGCCATGTTGGTAGAAGAAGGGAGGTACTTGGGGGGGTGGCCCCCCAATGGTGCTTCAATCACCTTTTGGTGGTCTTTGCAGCAGAGTTGCAGGGCTTCTGGATTTTTTGTCTTCTTTGGGGGGAGAGCGAGAGCTAGATCCGGGCTCCTTTCCCTTTGGAATGCCCTCCTATTTATAGGCCTTTGGTAGCCATTTAGGAGGGTTTATGAGCATTGAATGCATTAATGCTCATAATGGGAGTTACAAGTTTTTAAATCACTTGTTTTGTAACTCCTTTTTCCTTGAATTTGATTCGCCGATGGAGAATGATGAGCCTTTAATTGCCTTCAATCCCCATCATGGGAGGAGTTTCATGGCTTCAATGCCATAAATCCTCTGACTTGTAACTCTCATTTGCTTGCTTTTGATTGGGCCGTCCAAAATAATTAGTTACTGACCGCATTAACTTGTCATAAAACGGGTCATTTAACCTCATTAATTGGTCGCCAAGTCGCTTGAAGAGTCGCGGGCCGCGCCGCGTCTTTTGGAATTCTTCTTGCGATGATCGCCGGTGGATCCACATGTTGTTTGATGTCGGATGGCGATGCAATTTCAGACATTGATTAATGTCAACGTGCCGGCAACATCTGTCCTGTCGATTTCACGATCGGCGGGCAGAAAGTGTGCTTTCTTTGTCGGCCGGTTGGCGATTTCGAGGCATCTAATGATCATCCAATGATTTCGGCGGCGAATCCGTGATGTTGACGAAGATCGACGGATTTCATGCACGAAAAATCAGATTTTGGGAAAAATCACAGGGGCCAATCAACTCGAAACGCGAAAAGGACCCGAAAAAGGGGTTTCCGGCGATTTTTTGGGTCGCCGGAATTCCATGGTCGCCGGCGACCTGGGCCATGGTCGCCGGCGACCATGGGCTTGGGCCCATTTTTTGGTCGCCGTTCGTCGCCTTTTCTTCGCCGTTTTTTCGATCTTTTTTCATTCTTTTTCTTCTGATTTTTTTCTGACATTTCCCTCATTTATTGGCCTGATTCTCTTGAGAAAACCCGACGAGAAGCCACGCAAATCGGAGCACAAAGTTTCCTATTTTTCTGGAAAGCCGAAGACTTTGTTGTGCGGTTTTTGCCGATTTTTTTGTCAAGCATTGAAACTAGGCCAAACGATGTCGGAATGACCTGAAATTCGACGTGGAGCTTCTTGAGCAGTAGATAGGACCAACCATAGGCTTTGGTTTGAGTTTTGAAGCCGTTCGGGGTCCCGCAAATGCTTGCCTTAATTTCGCCATGAGAGAAATGCCGAGCTTTGACTTGTGGTCAACCGATGTCCGATTGACCTGAAATTTGACAGGGAGCCTCCTGAGTGGTAAGTAAGACCAACCATGGGCTTTGGTTTGAGTTTTGAAGCCTTTTGGGGTCCGCAAATGCTCGCCTTGATTTCACCTCGAGGAAAATGCCGAGCTTTGAAACTAGGCCAAACGATGTCCGTTTGACCTAAAACTTGACAAGGGACCTATTGGAGTCATTTTGAGATGATCCATTCGCTCCAATTTGGATGCCGTGATTCCGGGGTGCTCCGCTGCCGATAGGCCTGTTTTTGCTTCCCGAGAGTTGATGAAGGGTCAAACGTCGTCCGTTTGACTTGAAATTTGGCATGGGGCCTTTTGGAGGTATTCTGAGACCATCCGTAGGCTCTGATCAAAGTTTTGAAGTCTTCGACACTGTCACTGCCGGGAGCTCCTGCCTGGCTGTCGGAGGAGTGAAGTTAGGCCAAATGATGTCGAAATGGCCCGAAACTTCATGTGTACCCTTCTTTTGGCTGCTTTGAAGGATCTTGCAGTTTTTGTTTGATTCTGACAAGATCTGGTGCTTGAAGTGGCGCTTCCTATTTATGGCAGGATGTGGCTCCATGTAGCTTTTGGTGTTGAAGGGACATAGTGACATTTTTTGGTGTCAACAAATGCCCCCTCGAGGTACAGCGACGAGGTGTGCAGCTTTAGTAGTCGGTGTGCCTCGAAGAGAATTTGAAGGAGATCTTCTTGCTTGACCAAGAGTCTTGAGCGTTTTTCTTTTGATGGAGTTGCTTTTTGAGATTCCAAGGGATTTCGCGGTAATGAGAGGGGTCATGTACCGTCTCAAGGCAAGGATTTTGAAATGACATTTGGATATGGGTTTTGGGTTTTGGGTTTTCCCTTTTAACCTTGTGAACCTAAAGGCTTTATGTGGCACATTAGGCGGTTAAGAAGGTTTTTTTGGTTTTTGACCTTGTGACCTAACAGGCTGTATGTGGCGAGTTAGGGGGTCGGGATTTTGGTTTTTTTGGTTTCGGCCTTGTGACCTAACAAGCTGTATGTGGCAAGTTAGGGGACCATGGTTTGGTTTTTTGGTCACTCTTTGGGACAATTTTTGGTCCATTGGAGTGGTTTGGTTTTTTGTGGAATGTCAATTTCAAGATTGTGGCTTGATTTGGTGCATGGGGTTGGATGGTTTTGGGTTTCTTTTGGAAGCTTATGAAGCTTGGAATTTTTGTATGGTCCAATCAACTCAAGAGAGGCATGGAACCATTTTTGTATGCTCTTGGTAAGAGAAATTTTGACTAAAAGCCACTTTTAGTGCCTAGGTGGTCAAACCTGGCTCATATGGGCTAACCCATGGGACCTTAAGCTTTTAAAAAATGGCTTAGATCTCATGTGGTGTCATTTTGTAAAGAATATCTAAAAATATCCCTTTTGTGTAGAGAATATCTAAAAATATCCTTACTTGGAGAGAATCTCTCAAGTTTCCTTGATTTTGGGAGAGATTTTCTCAAAGTATCTCTCTTTGGGAGAAAGTTTCTCAAATCCCCTTTCTTTTTTGGAGAGAAATTCTCTCAAGAATCTCCTCTTTAGGAGAGAATATCTCAAATCTCCCTTTCTTTTAGGAAGTTTGCTAATTTTTAGCACTTACCTCCTTGCTTTTCTCCTCCTTTCCTCTTTTGGTTTGCTTTTTCTATAAAAGCAATGGAGATGGGTTTTCTTTCTCTTGTTGCTTTCTTTTTTGCAAAAACGCTTCAAGAGTCCCCCAATAATTTCTCAAGGATCTTCAAGTTTCTTCTTCTTCTTCTCCATGGCTTCAAGTAGGTCTTCTTTTTCCAAGAAAAACCCCATGTAGATGTAGGAAAGTTTCATTTTCTTCTTTTTTTTCTTCTTTTTTTTCTTCTTCTTTTTTTTTTTTCTCTTCTTTTTTTTTATTTCTTCCCCTTTTTTTTTTCTTCTTCTTTTTTTTTTCCGCCCTTTTTTTTGTGCTGTACGGACAGGTCCATACGGACCTGGCCGTACAGCCACGTGGCCTGTGGGCCACGTCCATGGGCAGCCCTTTTTCTCTCTGTTTTTTTTTGAGAGGTTTTTTTCTGTTCTTTTTTTTTGCTCACCATGATATGAGGTTTATGCAATTCAAGATGATCATGCATTTTTTCTTCTCTGTTTTTTTTTAAAAAAAATGCATCAAGATAAAAGGCTAGAATTTCTAGGTCAAGTCAACATGGATTTTGACTTAGACAAAGTTTGATTGGTTTTGACCAAATTGGGTTGGAATTAGTTAAACTTTTGTCAAAGTTTTCCTAGCATCTAATGCATGATGGTTTTATGCATGATTTTTGGTAAACGGAATTGGGAGCATGATGATGTATACCTCGAATTTTCTTGCAAGTCTTGGGATTTTTGGAGCTTGCAGCAATGTTGAGCCCACTTCTCCAGTCTCGCAGAATTTCGAGGAGCTTTGCAAGTTTTGGGATTTTGAGCTCGCAGCAATGTTGAGCTCTTTTCTGATCTTGCGGGAATTTGAGAAGAAAGGCTTGATCTCGCAGCAATGTTTGAATTCAAGTCTTCTTCGAGAACCCTTCATTGATTATGAGCTCACAGCAATGTTGAGCTCATCTTCAAGCTTCCTTTCTTTTTCGGGGTGCCTCCCTTTTCTTCGAAATTGCCCCGGAACCATGCCAAAATTTTACTAGGATTTTCTTTTATAGCAAAATTCTGTCATTTGGTGTTTGATTTCTTCCTTTCTGACTTTTGCAGGTGGTTCCTCTAGAACAAACAAGGGTAAGGGCCTTGTTACTGATGCACCTCGCCGATCTGCCAGATCTTCCAATGCGGCCGTTCAACAGGCGTGGGAAGAGGTTGGTGGGAATCTCCGAAGAAAGACTCGGGAGCATGAGCGATGGCAACTTCTTTGGGAGGAATTCCCTCGTGCTGAAGATGGATCGCGGTTTTCTGCCGCATTTTATGGCGGCA
>QPKB01000300.1:0-45978 GCA_003546025.1 Camphora micrantha
GAGACATGTTGCTTTTCTTGCAAGTCTTGAGGACGGCATCCTTTTGGCTTTTTGCATGTGTTTGAGGACAATGTCTAGAAGGGGCCTGTTTTAGCTTTTTGCCTTTATAGAATTTTTTTTTCTTGACGGCTGGTATTTACACCCCCTATTCTTGACACATATCTCCTTGTAAACTTTGTTATAATAATCCCATATTGCTTGATTGTGGATTCCATTATCAACAAGTGTATCCATCTATGTTTCCACTGACTACATCTTAGAACATGCAAAGTTTTATTCTTAATGACTGTATCTATCCCTGTATTAATCTACGTACAATGCACGGATGCTTATCCAGTATTGCACTTTTTATTCTTAACTAGTAATGTGTGGAATATCTTCGACGTTAAGATCCAATTGACCTTTGTGCTTTGTCATAGTTTCTCATTCCAGCACTTTCTAGTGCCTAGGAAAACTGTGGAATTTCTCGCAATGTAATAGTAAAGATATCATCAAAGATTAGAAACTCAGAACACAGAATACAGTATTGAATTACAATTAAAATACTTTTGGGTATCATCATCATTTGGGTTTCATTCCATCAATCTGGTTTCCATGAAAAGAGTTCCACTAATAGGCTCTAAACAAAATATGATGGTGTTATTAACAAAACTATGGTGTGATTTCAACTAGAAAAAAATAAGAACACACATATAAACGGTTCTCAGTCTCAATCTTCGACGTTTTAGATTTGTGAAAATAGTTAGTTGTGTGTTTGCATTTAAGTAGTTTATGTTTGAAATGAGAATTGCAAGTGTTTAGCAGTTATTTTCTACAATAATTGCCTTCATATGTACTTTAGAACGCTGTAATTTTTTGGACAATCAAATTAATGTTTATCTGTTCAAACACTATACAAGCTTTTGTGTTATTCTTCCTCAATTAGTGGTGCAGGTCTTTTGATTTTAATTAATACTTAACAATGAAGACATCAAGAGCAGATATTGACCTTTTTAATTTTTGAAATAGGTTTTTGGTACCGATACTCGTGGACGTGTTAGGGGCTTGGGGTTGGGTGTCTCAAGGTCAATCGTGCATAATTTGAATCCTTATAAGAGAGCTTATGAAGAAGAGCACAAATTGCATGTGGCCCTTGAGACTGAGGTGGATGGGTTGAAATCTCGAATGGCGGACATGGAGAAGATTGTTGCTTCTCTTTCTCAAAGTGGAATGCAAATGCGGTCATCGATCGATCACGAGAGTTCCTCTCGAGTAAGACACTACTTTACATATAAAATGTAGATTCATAAACTTATTTAGATAATTGAGTATGATAAAATACTTACATTATGTGTTTCTTAATTATAATGTACGTGAGACCGCCATCCACACATCAAGAGACACAAGCAAGCTCGAGATCAACACGACATACAAGTTGATGCATTTAAGGAAGAGCACAGTTGTAGCCTTTGGGAGTTTGATGGGGGTATCACCGGACAATTTAGATTGTTATAGAATTGTTATAGATGAGATTGTGGATGGTGACATCGAGTTGATGGACGGAGTTAAGAAGATGGAAGATATTATGGTTGCAGACATTATTGATTTGCCAACATTTAGGACATTCCCTAGCTAGTTTTTTCTTTTCTATATTACTTGGATTTTGATGATGGGATGGATGTAAGGTTGTTTTGGATGGAGCTTTGTTTCCTGGACAACTTTTTGAGTTTTGATGATCGGATGGATGTTCAGCTATTTTCGAAGGAGCTTTGTTTCCTGGACAACTTTTTGAATTTTGAATATTGTATATATGGATGTTCACTTCTAGTGTTATGTTAAATGGATATTGATATGGTATTCAATGGATGTTTGAAAGGTTAATGGTTGTATATTGGTATGTCAATGGATAAGAGTGGATAATGTACATGTGGTGATTATCATTTGATTTCAACAGGTTGAATTTTTTTATTTTTTTTATTTTTCAATTTTTTTTTCTAGAAAAGAAATAAAACGACGGCTATTAACCGTCGTTTTATATTATATTATGATTTTTATTCTTCATTTAATTTAAAATAAACGACATATAGAAACTGTCATTTTAGCCAACGGTTGGCCGTCGGCATATTGATTTAAATGTGTAGGTAATGATCGCATTAACCGATGGTTACTAGCAGTCGTTAATTTAAATATTAGCAATATGTAAAAGCCGCCATTTATTTTATGAGTACCGACGGTTATTAACTGTCATTTTTTAAAAAACGACTACAAAATTGACCACGGTCCTACCGACGGACATATGTGTTGTTTCTAACAGAAAACGACGGTTCTTGACCGTCAGTTTTTAGACCTTTTTACGTAGTGTCAGAACTAGCCCATTGTTGTCGTCCCAACAACTGTCGATGGACATCAACCATGGGGGTCATAGCCACCCATCGCTGCGGTCAAATAGAATAGTAGCGTACCAGAGTCCATCAATGTCCATAGCCACAGCCAAGTCCCAGCCATTGGTCTTACGTGCTAGATCTACCTCAACACTCATCCATAGCCACAGCTAAGTACCAGTCATTAGTCTTACGTGCTAGATCTACCTCAACACTCATCCATAGCCACGGCCAAGACCCAGTCATTGGTCTTACGTGCTAGATCAACATCAATATCCATCCACCTGTACCCAGTCCGAATGCCGACGGTCTCGATACCCGATCACCCATCGGTACCTACTGTACTCAACCACATCCCAATCACTCAACACTCAATATCAATGTCCATGCCAGCATCATAACCCTCGGCAGATCAATCGTACATCCACGATCCTACAGATCACTAGGTGGGGGTACTCCAAACCGGATAGCCTTATTAACTTTAATATGAGATGATAGTAGTGAAGGGTACGAGGCACAGAGTTCGGGTATAACTAATCTATCCTTGCTAATAACACATACCCTTATAAACTCCGCTTCTCTATACGCTTAATTAGTATTATCTCATTATGCAGTCCGTCTATCAGTATCTACCGTTAAGTTCCCAATATTACAGGTTAAGACTTCAAGTTCAATGTCCCGACATATCATCCAGTACGGACCGTGATCATGGATCAAAGCCTAAGTGCAATGCCCTGATTTATAATACCCCTCGAGGTTTACATCCAAGGTTCTAACCTACCAGCCAACCTTAGTGTTCGTTTCACAATATAAGTACCACATATCACAAATACATCTGTAATCGTTGCCCCTCTCTTTAGATCCAGGGTCCCACTTCACCTAAGACAGTGATCACGGAGTCCCAGATGCTTATTAAGTATCCTTGGTGCTCCTGTAGGTATTTAGCATTATAAGACATCTATAATCATTGAATCAGGTTTCATTTTACAACCAAAGACCTTACTTAGGTGGCTACATGGGTCAAGGTTTAGCCCGACCCTTGACTCATGTCTAGCGTGTCCCAAACAGTCCAAATGGAAGGTCAACGGGCCCACAAATGATCAAATCATAAGAGGATCCAAATCTTGGAAAATGGTTATCTGTCGTGCATCAGGTCAACATCATGGTCCCCAGGTCAACCTGCTATACTGTGGAAGTGGGCAGCAAACTGGGAGACAAAAAAACACAATCTACATTGTCCCCGATCAACCGGGCCTCTTGGCCAGTCAATCGGGTACACTGGGTTCTATACCCTGTGACCTTTTCTGCTCTCAGTTGGGGGATGAAAGTCCGGGATCCTAACCCTAGAGGGGGGGTGAATAGGGTGATCTACACTTAATGACTAATTATGGCCAAATTTAACTTCTTAACAAACAACTAGTCACATGTGATGATTAACATACAATATGCGGAAGCTTTAAACAAACTAATCACCACAAAGCAAACACCACTACACAATGATTTATAGTGGTTCGGCCTCAATGCCTACATCCACTACCGGCTTGTGTCTCAACACCCCACCGGATTTCCACTATTTATGCTTTTGAAAAAGGCTAAGCAATAACCTCTACAATATGCTTTCCAAGGATAAGCAATAACCTAACAATGTTGTTTTTCTAGGCTTAACAACAACCTATACAAGATGCTTTTCTAGGCTAAGCAATAACCTTTACACAATGCTTTTCTTAGGCTAAGCAATAACCTTTACAATAAAAAGATTTCTCTCAAGGAAGTGTCTATACAAACACTTTAAGAGATTACAATTAAAGCTCAATTTAGTTGCCTCTAAAATAGGCGGATAAGAAAGTGAAAATACAACTCACACAACACTCTATGAAATGCTAAGATGAATGCTCATGAAGTGTGTGTGTGATAACTTCAATCAAGTTAAAATTAAGCCCAATCAATATATGCTTAATGCATTTAAAAGTTTAAGGCACACAAAGATTTGATTGAAGTGAAATGCAAATCACATGTATAAATACAAACTTGTTGATGATATAAAAATCAAAGGTTCACAAGTTGTATGAAACTATTTAAGACTAAACATGTGATGCATGTGCTATGTTGTTTTCAAAACAAGAGTTTAACTAAAGTTCAAATGAATGAAAACAACAAAATGATTCAACCAAGTAAATGAAACATGTTATAAAAGAAATCAAAGGTTTTGACAAAACATGTTTTATAAAGTTTTAAAACAAACTTGGCTTGAAATCAAGGGTGAAGAATCCAATCCAACTTGAATCAAAGATTAAGAGAAAAATGGATTCAACACATCATAGTTAAAATGCCAAAATTAATTTACCAATAATTTAAACAAAGCATGAAACATATGATAAATAAAAGTAAAGCTTACTTAGAGATTTAACTTCATTAATCCAAGCTTTGGCTTCACTAATGACCCCTTGGTTCCTCTTACTTCATTCCCCTTTTTCTTGCCTCCAAACACCTCAAGGAAGGCTCTTTTCTCTTATATGATCAACTCCTTTTACAAAGGAATGAAACTCATTTTATAGCCAAAAAGTCACTTCTGGCGTGTCCCCGGTCGACCTGGTACACTGGGCGGTCGACCCGGGCCTAGGACCAAAGTTTCCCAAAAATGCATATTTTTGCATATTTCAAAGATTTTCTTTAGGGAACTTTTTGGGCCATTAAATCAAGTTGGAAACATGTTTTAAATCAAACTAAGTGGTTTAAAAACATGAAACATAAAAGCCTAAAAAGATTTGAAAGATTTAAAACCAAAGGCTTGCTTGATTTCTAAAACTTCTTTTAAAAAACAAATGCATCCAAGTTTAAAACCAAAACATGCATAAATCAATACTTTTACAACTCTTAAAAACAATGCATGTATAAATCAAGATTTCAAGATTTTCTAAATCAATGCAAATGTGAAAATTCGAATGATGATTAAAATGATAATGCATCCATCAAATTGCAAATACAAAATTCCTAACAGGGGAAAGGCCCCCTGTGTGCCCTGTCGACATCCTGGGTGACCAGGTTGACCGGGTACACACGAAATCCATATTTATATGATTCTATCCTCATTCTTTTTTCATCAAAACCCCATCAAATGAATCTCAGATCTTCACTAATCACTTCCATACATCAAACACACCTCCCACATCATGACCTCATCACAAATGGGCCATTGATCTTCCAAATGGGGGATTCCCATCCATCAATGGCCAATAACATATAAGAAAAGGCTTAGAACAACAATCCATGCATAATACCATCCAATCAATCATCCAAATACAAAAATCACGCCAAATAACCATAAAAGACAGTATTTAACAATCTAGGCATATTAATCAATTTAATTAGAGAATCTAAGCATGTCTACTTGCCTAATTAAGAAGAAAGCTCCTCAAATAGCTTGGGCTCCACTCCAATAGCTCTAAAATCACTCCAATAGCTGAATCTACAATCTCTACACCCATTCCCAAAGAGAGAAATGCATAGAAAAGAGAAATCCAAGAGAGAAGACTATTTTACAAGAAATTGTAAAAGGGAGAAGGAGATTACCTTTACTTGGAGAGGGGAGAGAGATCTAGGACATGAGGTTGGTTCTTAAGTTTGTAGATGGCTAGATGTAGATGGGGCTCTAGCTTCTAGTAATTGGAGGGCTAGGATTTAGAGAGAGAGAGAGAGAGAGAAATTGTAGTGAAATGAGAGGAAGAGATAAGAGGGGTTTCTTTTATAGGGGTTGGTTGGGTTATAGTCTAAAATGCCCTCTCCTGCTAGTGTAAGCTTAGAATAAGGATGAGGGTTTTTGGGGAAGATTAAAATGGAATGACCAAAGGGTCCTTAGTTGCTAATAGAAATAAAGGATAAGGACTAGGGTAGTTTAGGTAATCAAATATAATGACTAAAGTATCCTCAAATGAGTGGTTGTGAATAAAGAAGACTAGGGCAATAAAGATAGGCTATTTATTATGACAAAAGTGCCCATATTTACTTGGTGGAGAATAAAGGAGGCCAAGGTCATTAAGGTATTAGGATTTTCAAAAAGGAGGGAAAATGTGTGGTAGAAAAGACTAGAGTGCCCTCATATAATTAATGAGCTAATGGGTTAGGCAATGGGTAGTTGGATCATTCTAAGGTTAATTACACAACTCTTCTAAGGGAACCTGATCGACCAGTTTTCTTCCTTTCCTCTCTCAACCGTCCACGGGGCTGCCGAAAGGCCGAATTGAGGGAAAAAGAGAAAAGGCGAGTATCAACGTTTTTTTTTGTATGGGTATGCCACATTTTCTATTCTTCTTGGAATTTGAAGTGGTGATCCGGAGATTCACTTTCACAAGTAGAAAGGAAACCAATCTTTTTCCTAACTTTCCATTGCACATATATTTAAGAAAAGAGACAAGTTTTCTTTGAATGCCGCAAGAGGCGATTTTGTTTTGTTTGCCGTGAAAGGCTATTTTGCCGTGAAAGGCGATTTACAAATCTCATCAATAATGAAAGACAAGAATTGTGATTTTATTTATCTCTTTAAAAGAAATACAAAATACAATAGAAAAGTAAGAAAATGAATTCTGACTTCTCAAAAGATTGTGGGGACACGTTTAGATCGACGGTCGCAAGTCATGTATGGGCCTCGCCATCGTCCATGCAGATGAGAACGTATGATGCTTTGATTCTCTTGGCTTGGCTTGGACTTCAGTTTTTTAGAAAATAAAGACCAAGGGGAGGTCCTATATCCCATAAAAAAACAAATAGACGGGCTGAAAAGCCGCGTCTAGGCCATGTTGAATAGGAGAAGAGAGAACTTTGCCTTGGCGGGGGGGGGGGAGTGCCCCCCAAGGGACTTCAATCACCTTGTGGTGCTTTCTGCAGTAGAGTTTCTTCAAAGTAACTGACCTCTTTTTGTGTATATGTCTCTCTCTAATTTCTGGATTTCTCACTTTCCTCTGTCTATGTGTGTTTTTCTTGGAATTGTTGGAAATAGGTGGGCCTCGTGGATAGATTTTCAAAACTTTTGACCCACTTGACTTAGGGATCAAGTGCCCATAAGGCCACAAATCATATCTAGGATGCAATCCCTCTGTCTCATCAATCATGTACAGTAATATAACCTATCTAAAAAATAAAAACCAGCAGCACCCACAACAAAGTAATCCACAACAAGTAGAAAAGCAGATTATACCTTTGGAGCCCAGTAGTACTCTAATGTAGAAGAAGACAACTAAGTTTGTATCAAGAACTCTTCTTGAACCAATTAAGATCTCCAAGACTTTGTTGTCTTCCACGCTAGCCGTGGGAACATTCAATGGTCAAGATGGAATCTATCTATATTATCCCCCTGTGCTGATTAATGGATTTGTCATTAGTAAGTGCGCACTCATCTCGATTAAGAGTTAATTGGATGGTACTGATGATCACTGTGATTAATTGGGTCTCAAGCATAATAAGATGTGGATTTAAATTGGTGGGACAGTTTTAGTCAAATTAATCCATGGATATTGATTGAGGGGCCTACTTGCGGTAATTAGGAAGTTTAGGGTCTTCATTGTAGTTTATTCCTAAGACTGGAGTGCAATTGCATTTATATAGTAGTATTATTTGCAATTAACTGTGGGCCCGGATTGCACATGAGATGTGGGGTCGTGGTGTCGCAGTTGGAGCCAGCTTTCTATGGAATCCCTAGTGGTCCCCACACTAGCCCAAGTTATTGGAAAGGTACTAATCCTACTTGAGCTCTAAGAGGAGGGAATTAGAAAGTTACTATTTCTATTTGAAGTGGGACTTCTAATAGTGGTAATAGTAAGCTTACTAATTATTGTGGAAGTGAGACTTCTATAGTAATTAAAAAAGGGAGAAATTGCTAATTGTTTTGGGAGTTGGACTACTATTTCAATTAGGAAAAGATGAGGCATGGGAGGTTATAAAAGGAGGAGTTATTCCCTTTGGACGTCCAGCAATTGGAGAGCACGCCCAGCCCCTTTTGTGCAAGTGTTGCACAAGTCCTCTCTCTCTCTCTCTAGTTCTCTTCTAGTTCATTGAGTTTCTAGTTGGGTTTTCTCTTGAAGTTTCCATCAATCTTCTTGAGAAAAGAGATCTGATAGCCGGAGCAGTTTGTTCGGGAGAGGAACGTTACCGAGCTGGCTATCATTGAGCTAAAACATGACCTGTATCGTCTTGATAGGGAGGTCATCGAGGCCAGACAGCGTCTTGAGCTACTGGAAGAATAAGCTGCTGCCACATGGACTACTATTGTGGAAGCTTGCACTAAAGAAGGGACTCTCATTCACCAAGTCGAAGAGGCTGATAGCAATCTCCAGAGGCAGACTCAAGGAATATGAGCAATGGTAGACGCTTTGGGAAGAGCTTCCTCGTGCTGAAGATGGGTCGGGGCGTTTTGCACCATTTTATGGAAAGGTTTTGAAGAAGCGTGGCTTGAAAGCTTTGGAGGCTAAGGCCAAGAGTCTGCTTGAGGAGTTGGATCTTTGGTTGAAGACCATGCTAGACTGAGCTCTTGAGTTATAACAAACTCATTTTCTTCTCTCTTCTTCTTTTTTTGGTACCTCCATGTATAAACATTTTTGGTACTATATATACATTTTACTTAAATTCTTTTTGATGAAAATAAGCAAAAGTTGGATGAGAATTTTCTTTTAGAACTTGATCAAAAGGTTGTCATCTGGTGAAAATCTTTTGTCAAAAGATTGTTTTGACATGAAAGCTAGATTTTGCGGCTAAAGCCTGGTTTTTGATGGTTTGAAAGCCAAATTTTGGGATGGCATGGAAGCCGAATTTTGTGGCGTAAGAGCCAAAATTTGTTTGTGGCATGGAAGCCAAAATTTGTTTGTGGCATGGAAGCCGGTTTTTTGAGATGGCATGAAAGCCGAATTTTTGTTTGTGGCGTGGAAGCTAAATTTTGTTTGTGGCATGGAAGCCAAATGTGTTTGTGGCATGGAAGCCAAAGTTATTTGAGATGGCATGAAAACTGAATTTTTTTGAGATGGCATGAAAGCCGAATTTTCGAGATGGTATGAACGCCGAATTTTTGAGATGGCATGAAAGCTATTTTTTTTTTTTAAAACCAAGTTTTGTTTTGTTGGTGAAAGTCCGGGATCCTAACCCTAGAGGGGGGGTGAATAGGGTGATCTACACTTAATGACTAATCATGGCCAATTTTAATTTCTTAACAAGCAACTAGTCACATGAGATGATTAGCATAAAATATGCGGAAGCTTAAACAAAATAATCACCACAAAGCAAACACCACTACACAATGATTTATAGTGGTTCGGCCTCAATGCCTACATCCACTACCGGCTTGTGATCCAACACCCCACCGGATTTCCACTATTTATGCTTTTCAAAAGGCTAAGCAATAACCTCTACAATATGCTTTCCAAGGATAAGCAATAACCTAACAATGTTGTTTTTCTAGGCTTAACAACAACCTATACAAGATGCTTTTCTAGGCTAAGCAATAACCTTTACACAATGCTTTTCTTAGGCTAAGCAATAACCTTTACAATAAAGAGATTTTCTCTCAAGGTAGTGTCTTCACAAAACACTCTAAGAGAATACAATTAAGCTCAATTACAATGCCTCTTAATTAGGCGGATATGAAAGTTTAATTCAACTCACACAACACTCTATGAAATGCTAAGATGAATGCTCATGAAGTGTGTGTGTGAAAACTTCAATCAAGTTTAAAATGAAAGCTCAATTAATGTATGCTTAATGCATTTTAAAGTTTAAAACACACAAAGATTTGATTGAAGTGAAATGCAAATCACATGTACAAAATGCTAACTTGTTGATGATATGAAAATCAAAAGCTCACAAGTTGTATGAAATTAATTATGTCTAAACATGTGATGCATGTGCAATGTTGTTTTCAAAAACAAAAGTTTAACTAAGGTTTAAATGAATGAAAACAACAATTTGATTCAACCAAGTAAATGAAACATGTTATAAAAGAAATCAAAGGATTTGACAAAACATGTTTTATAAACTTTTAAAACAAACTTGGTTTGAAATCAAGGGTGAAGAATCCAATCCAACTTAAATCAAAGATTAAGAGAAGTGATGGATTCAACACATCATAGTTAACATGCTAAAATTAATTTACCAATAATTTAAACAAAGCATGAAACATATGATAATGAAAAGTAAAACTTACTTAGAGATTTAACTTCATTAATCCAAGCTTTAGCTTTCCATTAGACCCCTTGATCTCTCTTAGTTCATCCCCTTTCTTTTGTCTCCAAACACCTCAAAGAAGACTAAAATGTTCAACACCTTTCTCATGGGAATGAACCTCAATTTATAGTCAAAAAGGGACTTTTGACGTGTCCCCGGTCGACCCCTACATCACCCTGGTCAACCTGGCCTTAACGGTCAAAAATTTGACCGTTTAAAAAACAGCCAACGGCTCTTTTCCCGGTCGACCGCACAGTGTGCTCGGTCGACCGGGTCCATGGGCTCGGTCGACCGGCCACACTGCGGGTCGACCCGGCCCAGGGACCAATTTCCCTTAAAATTGCATTTTCATAGAATATTTCTTGTGGGAAACTTTGGGCCATGGAATCATGATTTAAATCAATCTAAGAGTTTTAAAATCATGAAACATTAAAAGCCTAAAATGATTTGAAAGATTTAAAACATAGGCTGGCTTGATTCATAAAACTTCTTTTTCAAATTAAAATGCATCCAATCAAAACATGCATGAAACATATGATTTACAAGATTTAAAACAATACATGAGTAAATCAAGATTTCAAGTTTTTCTAAATCAATGCAAGTGTGAAAATTCAAATGATGCTGGATGATAATGCATCCATCAAATTGCAATACACAAAATTCCTAACAGTTGGCGTTGAAGCCAGATTTTTTTATTTTTGGCATAAAAGTCGGGTTTTTGGCATTTATAGCCGATTTTGTGGCATTGATAGCCAATTTTGTGGCATGAGAGTCGGGTTAGTGGCATTGATAGCGAATTTTGTGGCATGAGAGCCGGGTTTTGGTTTTAAAAAAATGCAAATATCGACTAAGAGTCACCTCCCTGTTGAATGGTATTGCAAGTATCGATGGAATGTCGCTTCCTCGCGAATCGGGGTGCAAGTATCTACTGAACGTCGCTTCCTTGCTTTTTCAAAAATTTTGGTCTTGCGGATATCGACTAAATGTCGCTTCCCCACGATTTTTGAAATTTGAGGTTTTTTCGAACCTTTGAAGTTTGGGTTGTGGATATCAACTGAAACGTTGCATCTCCACGAGTTTTTTTTTAAACTTTTGCAAGTATCGACAAGGTGTAGCTTCCTTGCGATTTGTAAATTTTGGAAGTATTAAATGGGGTTCGCATCCTTTCGATTTTTGGGTTTTGCGAGTACCGACTAAGCGTCGCTTCCCAACGGTTTTTTGAAAAAACCATTTTTGTTTAAAGACATGAGGGTCGTAAATTTTGGCCTAAAACCATTTTGGTGGTAAAAGCCAAGGTGGATTGGGGTGGAAATCGTTGAGTCCTGATTTTTGTTTCAAACCATGAATTTTGGGTTCAAGGGTCGAAAATTTGGTCAAGTTAGGAAAAGGTTCCAAGACTTGAATTTTTGTTTTTTGAACAATGAAACGATGAAAGTATGCATTGTTTTTTAAAATTTTTTTTCAGAAATCTCAACATAAAGATGAAAAATCTAAAAGGGGTGGGTTTGACGAGCAAGTACCTGGGAATAGGCTTTGGCTATACAGGCATCGCTATGACCCAGTGGCATAAGTCTTCAAGGGTAATACCGCTTCAAGAACTTGCCGTTGATGGGCAGCATACATCTGTCACCCTCCATGTTTAGAAGAGCGTATGCACCGTTGGAGAAGACTTTGCCGATGACGAAGGGTCCCTCCCATTTTGGTTCGAATTTGCCTTTGGATTTGTTAGCAAAAACCATTGGCCTTTTTACTACAAGAACCAAGTCACCCTTTTTATAGGCGCGTTGCTTGACCTTCTTGTCGAAAGATTCTGCCATGCGTGCTTGATACAGCTCAATGCTTTGTAGAGCTTCGAGCCCTCTCTCGTCGAGATTATCCAGCTCTTGAAGTCTCAATTTGACATTGCTTTCTTGCGTCATATCATTTTGCAAAGATACCCTTAAGGAAGGAAATTGTACTTCCAAAGGGACAATAGCTTCGCATCCATAGACCAAAGAGAATAGTGTACTATGGGTTGGCCCTCGAACGGTGGCTCGATAAGCCAACAAAGCTTCAGGTAGTTTGTCGCGCCAGTCTCTTTTGTGACTTGAGACCATTTTCTTGAGGATTTTGTAGAGTGTCTTGTTGAAGGCTTCTGCTAATCCGTTTGCTGCCGGATTATATGGCATCGAAGGACAACTTTAGATTTTGTACTTGTCGCAGAACTTGTAGAATTTGTGATCCCGGAATTGTGGTCCGTTATCATGGAAGAATCTTTTAGGTATGTCGAAGCGACAAATAATGTTGATACGCAAGAATTGAAGGACTGATGAGGTCTTCATTTCGCTGAGCGCAAATGCTTTTGACCACTTGGAGAAATAATCTGTAGCGGCGATGATGAAGCGATGACCCTTGCTTGACGGGGGAGAGATAGGACCTATGATGTCCATACCCCAGGCTTCGAAAGGCCATGAGATCCCTGTAGGATGTAGCCATTCTGGAGGCATGTGGACATAATCGCCATGAATTTGGCATTGTTAGCAGCGTTTAGCAAATTGCATTGCGTCAGTACCATGGTAGGCCAATAATAACCTAACCTTTTTATCTGATCGTAGAGCTTAGGACCAACCTGATGGGCTCCACAAAGACCAGCATGTACTTCTTTGAGAGTTTCCTCGGCCTCTTGTTATGACAAGCGGCGTAGAAGTACTCCGTTGAAGGATTTTCTGTAAAGTATTTTTGAAGGAATATCCAAATGAAAGTTTGGGGCTCGTTTTTGAATGCTTACCCGCTCTTTTGGATCTTCAGGTAGGATTCCGAACATAATGTAATCAATGAACGGATCCCTCTAGTCGTCGATCGGAGGTTTGAGGATGGACATCCGACTTCCAACCACTTGGTGGCATTCAGCAACTGCCTGGTGTGTGTTAAGAGGAGGGAGAATCCTTCTTTGACACACTGTAATTTGCATGTTTTTCCCTTCTTGGATTGCCATGGATGCGGCAAGCCTGGCCAAGGCATCTGACGGATGTTTTCACCTATAGGGATGTGGGTGATGTGACAGATGTCAAACTTTTGTCAAAGCGATTGCGCCTTGTTGTAGTAGGGCAACAGATGAGGCTTGCTGACTTCAAGTTTCTGATTCATCTGGTTGACGATCAGTTGAGAGTCCCCAAAGCTTCCAGCATAGTGATGCCAGATTCGAAGGCGAGTTCCAATCCTACAATCGGGGCTTGGTACTCAGCTGCATTGTTTGAGCATGGTTCCAGAAGCGAGAAAGCGTGCGGAATCATGTATTTTTCGGGAATAACAAAAAGAATGCCAATTCCGAATATCTGCTTTCCTTTTTCATTTTTCATGGTTGCGCCGTCAAAGTACATGTCCTATGAGACATTTGATGAGGAAATCTCCATGGCATAGACGGGTTCGTCTGGGAGATCATCCCTGAGTGGAGAATCTTTGGGCAATGGATGCTCTACGAGAAAGTCTGTCAAAGCTTGGCCTTTGATTGCTTTTTGTGGGGACATACCTAATATCAAACTGCTACAGAACGATGGACCATTTTGCCAGTCGGGCATTGAGAGAACTTGCTTTTGTGACAAGGACCTTTAAGAGATTGATCCTCGAAATCAGGTAGATTGTGTTGGAAAGAAGGTAGTGACGTAGCTTTTGTACTGCGAACATCACTGCAAAGCATTCTTTTTCTACTAGAGAGTAGCGATGCTCTACACCTACCAGCATGCGGCTAAGGAAATATAGAGCAGCTTCTTTTCCTTCGTCGTTTTCTTGTGCGAGTAGAGCACCCAAAGAATAGTCAAGAGCTCTTATGCATAAGATGAATGGTCTTTCAGTTGTGGGAGCAGCCAACACCGAAGGTTTGGTAAGGTATATCTTGATGTCTTAAAATTCAGCTTCACATTCAGCATCCCAAACAAAATTTACACCTTTCTTCATTAGGTGAGAAAATGGGCGACACTTCCCTGATAGATTGGAAATGAACCGTCGGATGTATGTTAACCTTCCTTGAAGCCATTTTAATTCTCTTAGGGTTCTTGGAGATGGCATTTTTACGATAGCCTTGACTTTGGTGGAGTCAAGTTCTATTCCGGCTTTCCGAACTATGAATCCTATGAACTTACCCAATGAGACACCGAAGAAGCATTTTAGTGGATTCATCCGCAGTTTGTGTTTGCGAAGTTGGAGGAAGACTTCTCGAAGTTCTTTGAGATGTTCTTCTTTTCTTCTGCTTTTGACGACGAGGTTGTCGACATAACATTCGACTGTCTTGTGCTGCATATCTTGGAAAATTTTCATCATAGCCCTCTGATATGTTGCACCTACATTTTTCAGATCGAATGGCATGACAGTGTAGCAATACACGCCAAATAGAGTCCGAAATGATGTATGTCTTTCATCTTCGGGATGCATCTTTATATGATTGTAGCCAGAGAATCCATCCATAAATGTCATTCGCTCAAACCCACAGGTGTTGTCAATCATCACCTCTAGTATGGGGAGCGGGAATTCATCTTTAGGGCATGCATTATTCAGGTCCATGTAGTTGATACAGACCCTTATCTTCCCATTTTTCTTTGTCATAGGGACGATGCTGGCCAACCATTCAGGATGTTGTTCCTCGCAGATGAAGTCAACGCTTTTGAGTTTTTGAACTTCTTGTTCAATTTTACCGATCACGTCTGGACGGAACCTTCTTTGGCCTTGTTTGACAGGCTTGATATCTTTTTGCAGATTGAGTTTGTTGACTGCTATCTTAGGGTCTAAGCTAGGCATTTCAGCATAAGACCATGCAAAATAATCAACGAACTCATGAAGAAAATAGATATACTCGGGTAACTCATCATCCTTTATATTCTTACTTATGAATACAGGACGTGGGTTATCTGATGTTCCCAAGTCTATCTTTTGAACAGTATCAGCTTGGCTTGACGATGTGTCGTCTTCTGGCTTTGAATCCGAATCTGCGTCATGCATGATAGAGACAAAGGAGACAGCAAACTTGCCACCAGCCTTTTGTTTTGTCTTCTTTGCCTTGGTGGTGATTACCAAAGGCTTGGAGGATTTAAGGGAGACAACGAAAGGAGATGGATTGCTCTCTTCAAATTTGTCAGAAGGTTTGTTTTCTTCCGATGATTGCTATGGAGTCTTGCCCTTATCTTTCTGGAGATTTTTGGCAAAGGGTGTTGTTTCTTCCTCCTTTTCTTCTTTTTCATCTTTATACATCTGAGCATCTGCAAAATGGACGTCTTTGCCTTCTAAGGGCTTTTTATCTGCAAACACTCGATGTATTAAGCCGTCGTTGCCAATGAACTTGATGCACTGATGTAAAGCTGAAGGGATGACACCATTCTCGTGTATCCAGGGGCGTCCAAGAAGAATGTTGTAGCATGAAGGGGTCCTTATTGCATATACAGTAACTTCTGAAATAAGATCACCGATTTGCAATTTAAACCTGATTTTGCCGATAGGCCTTTGAGTACTCCCATCATATCCAAAGATGGAAACAGATGTGTGACTCAGCTTAATAGATGGAATGCCCAGCTCTTAGAGTGCCGAAGTAGAGGTGAGGTTGAGTGCAGAACCTGGGTCAATCTGGACTCTGTTTATTGGTATCTCTTTGACATACCCTATGAAGTACAAGGGTCGGTTGTGCTTTGTTTCACCTAGCAGGAGGTCATCCTTATTGAAGGCGATGGTTGCACTTGCTGCTTTCTGAACCGAGAGGCATTCAATACCTGATCCCTCAGTTTTCTTCTTTTCTCCCTTTGAGGAAGTACTTGATTTTTTTGACCCTATAGTCCATTTCAATTTGCATGACCTGTGGGGCATGTTTATCGACATCCGCATTCAGCCTTTGCAGTTCTGAGATAAGACTATCACAAGTTTGTGGTGACATTCGTAATAAGTCAAGGATGTGCAGTCGTGCAGGTATGTGTTTGAAGTGCTCAATCAAGTCGTACTTGAAAGCCTCCTTCGGGCCTGCATTTTCATTATTGTTGCCACTTGGGGCGTTTACAATATCTTTTCCCAAAGGATTTACATAAGAAGAAGGTTGGTTGTAATTTTTATGGTAATCCCGACCAGAGCGGGTACCTCTACCAACTTCAAGTGCTTCTTGAGAAGGGTCTTCATTTGGAAGATCTTCCTTAGGATCTAAGGGATGATCCTTCTCATTTTCTGAAGATGTGTCTGCAGCAGAGTCACCATCCTTAGTGATTGCGTTGCGTAGAGCATTTTCTAGGAACAAGTCCTGAACAGCATCCAGCAACTTTTCTTCCTTGTTGAAAAATTTATCAGTCCAGACATCACCTATGAGGTTGGGTATCTGAGACCAGTTGACCGGGTTTTCATTGAAGAGGACTTCATCGACTGGAGTTTCTTCAGGTTGATTGGTTGGAAGAGGTGTGAGTTCTGACGCTACAGTTTCAGGGGACGAAGGCTAAGAAAGTGAAATCTCAGTGGAAGTCACCTGAGAAGATGTAGCTCCGGAAGATATACTATCAGGTGTAGTCGGAGAGTATGTGTCTTCAGAAGATGATGCTTCAGAGGCACTATCATCCTGAGCTATCGCATTGCAGGTTGCCCTGATAGGAGATCCCCCAAGAATAGACTGTTGGGAGTTGGGCTCATCATCGGATGTGAGAGGATCATCTATCCAACAGTTTTCCTCATTTTTCGGGGTTACCGGAGGAGATGTCTGTAAATTTTTCGGGATTTCCGGTTCTAGATTCTTGCAACAAGGAGATGTCTATAAGTTTTCTTCATTGATGCGATCATGCTCCCGCTCTATGGCAAGTCGTTGCAAGATTCTTGCATATTCTTCGAGATTGAGGCTGTGACCCAAATCTTCTTCGTCATTTGCTCCTTGTGGTTCGTTAATATCGGGTTCCACTAGATCGCTGCCGGGTGCTGGGTCAACAACATTTTCTTGAATAGCCTCTTGGTCTTCTTCATTATCAGACCAGTATCCTTGCGGCTGTAATGGGTCATACCAGATTACTGGCATAAGATGAGATTCGGGAATCCATTCCACATCGAAGAAGTATTCTCCTGTTTTAAGGGATTCCTCCCACTCATCGGTATCATTAGCAGTATCACTGGACTCATACCCATCCATGGAGAATCCAACTATCGAGTTACAACAGTATAATGCCCCCTGCATAACTTCATTCCTTAGCTGTGGTGGCATGAAGTCACTAAGAGTGAATTTTCTTACCACTTTAGAAGTCTCGGGAATGGACTTTTCTGTTGTCCCTAGTGAAGCGGTAGAGGATGTGTCTGCTTTTTCACGGACTTCTTGTTTTGCCTGAGCTTACTCCTGCTGTTTAAGCTTGTGGAGTTGTTTCCTGGCTTGCCTTCGTTGTTGAGCAGTAGGCTTTGTTTTGATGATCTCCCAATTTTTATCGTCAAGGAGATTGAGATGCACCCATATAGGTTTTCGTCTTGTGTTGGATAAGAAACCAACTCTTGGGACGTTTGAGTCATTTTTACTACCTTGAAGGAAGTAGTGATCTTCTCCTTTGGTGATTTTGAAGTTTGTCCACATGACACCATATTGACGGAGGTAGACCCAAAGTTTTTGTCAAAGGTGATGACTCCATTTTTCCACATCTTGTTGATCTTCTCTCTCACAACGAAGCATTGATTGAGAGGATGCGAGATCATCTGGTGGTATGAACAATACCGAGGATCATTGTTTTGCCAACGTCTTCCAGTCTTTTGGGCTCAGGCAAAGTGAGTTTCCCATTTACTAAAAGAGCCGCAAAGATTTCTTCAACATCTTCGTCGAACGGGTATTTCTTTTCTACTCATTCTTTGAAAGCATCAGAGAGTTCGGGTCTTTTACTTGAAGCTTTGTTTTCAATCTTCTTTGGTGGCTGAGGAGTTGACTTGGTTTGCACATTGAGGACCTCTTTTTTCTTTGGTTTCGAGGTCGTAATGGTAGCCGGCTCTTTCTTTGATAATTTCTGACTATTGAGGTCTTTGATCACTATTTCAGCCTCCATAGCTGCTTCTAGGAGTTTTCCCAGGTTTTTTTATTTGTTGCCGATGATCATGGAGTGGATCCTTGCTCTCATGTTTTTACGGTAGATGTCGACCAGTGACGCTTGTGGCAGTACGTCTGAGCATTTGTATGCCATGGCCTTCCACTTGTGAATAAAGTCATATGTTGACTCATTTTCTCGTTGTTTTAGGCTGCAGAGCTGTGCCATAGTAATAGGATGATCTTCACCTTTGAAGTGAGTTAGGAAGCATGTTTCCAGCATGGCCCAGTTTTGGATGAAGTCCTCGGGCGAAGTGGAGTACCAATCAAAGGTCGTACCTTTTAGGGTACTTGTAAAGAGACGAATCTTGAGGGCATCTTGATCCGCGATAGCTCCCGTCAGGATCTTAGAGTGGATGACGTGTTGTCTAACTGAACCTTTTCCCGTATATGTCTGGAGAGTAGGTTGTTTGAATTTTGCAGGGAATGGAACCGAGTCCATCCATAAGGGATATGGTGGCTTGATCCCATGTTCTTTCAATGTATCCTCTTCTTTTGCTTTGGCGAGGATATCGTCAACGTCCTTTTTGGTAAGGGTGTGTGACTCATTGTTTTCCCCATCAACCTCATCATCTTGATGATTCGGAGGAGGTTGATTATTTTCTTGACGCTGAAAAGTGAGAAGAAGATTTTCCATCAGAGTCTCGATCCTCTGCTAACCTTGCTCCAATTGTTGTTTGCGCGCAGTCGTTTCATCAAGAGGTGGATTGCGAGGTGGCTCAAAGTTTGTAGCCAAGACGTACATCCCCTAGGATTCGAACGAAGAGATCGTCCTAGTGACTGAGCTAGGACTCATTCTTGAAGAGCTTGAGGAAGGATTACTCTGTTGTCCTTGGCTTGAAGGAGTAGAAGATTCTTCTAGATGTCTTCGTGTCTAGCAGACAGGGCGAGTCACCGGTCGTTGAACATGAAGTTTAGTTGCTGATTTCTGACGTCTTCTGGTTTTGCCAACCATATGGACGATAGCAACTTAGTCGGGTCTTTCTTTTTCGACCCATTTGTGGGGGACTTGGAGGATAGAATGCTGGTTCCTTTGCTTCTCTAGTCTCTTTTGTCGATACCATATGCGACGACATATGCGACGAGCAATCTGAGCTTCGGTCAACTCTGGCTGGGCTTTAGCAATGAAGGATGTACTCCCTCGAGCGCAGCAGCCGAGCCTGTCTTCTCAAGCTAGGCATGGACAGGATCTGGACTCGGTCCTTTGCCTGTCATAGCGAAGCCTTGGATTTTGCAAGTTCGGCCCCTGTTGAGATGAAGGGTCGGCTCGCAGGAATATAGGCCTTGGCAGTTCTTGCGGAGGCCTAGTGATGCATGACTTGATTTTTGGCTTGTAGGAACAAGCCAGCTTATGGTGACTTGATGATTTTGTTTGGTGGAGGGTAGGCTTTTCCTCTTTCATGTAAGAGAGATGGTAGAACCGATTCTCCTTAAGAGGGGCTGGGTACGCTGGCTTTGCAGATGTTTAGGACCTCCTTTATTTTGGTGAAGGTCTTGGAGACCAAGTCTTAGGGTAGACCTGGTTATTTGCAGGTTGAGGCATCGTGGGGATGCCATGGGCTTCAAGTTTCTTTGTGCTCGCCCTTGGTGTCATGGCAGTGACACATTGCGGGGCAATTTTCTGCTTCTTGGCAGGTGCCGTTTCTTCTATGAGAAGTGGGAATGGTCCCAGCGACCCGAAGACGATTGTCCAAGCAGTAAACGTCGACCCGGTGTTCTAAGAGTTACCAAGGGAGATGACACTTCGGCAACTGGTAGGGCGCTTGTGAGTGTGCTTGCTCTGCTTCTCTTGAAGCATGAGCTTGTTCTCATCAAAAGTGATGGTTAATAAAGCTACCATTGTTAGTTTTGGAAAACTTCTGAAACAAGACCAAATCCATTAGTAATCACAAGAATATAGTGATCATAAATGGAAAAGAACTATGGTTTTGTCTTTCCAAATCGCTCGAAGGGACATGGCCCGGCCCAAGCGAGATGAAGAAGGCAAAAAGACATAGAGGGTACAATTGTTCTAAATGCAAGTACGGTAGGCTCAAGGTGAGCGTTCCAGTGACTGCTAGAAGCAATTGTAGACTTTAATTCAAATTACCGAGAAGCAAGGCTCACTCGAGGTAAGATGATATAAGGTTAGAGATACAAATGTGTCGGTCGTGAATACAGTAGACCCGAAAGGGCGTACTAGCTCCGCTAGGCACAAATGTTGTAAATCGCATCCTTGAAAAGGACACGAGATGGGATTTTCTTTTTGAAAGGTCAGGATTGGATTCATAAAGGAGAGCAAATGGTATTCCAATCCAAACACAGGCTCAAACATTTCTACGAGCACTGAGTCCGAAAGGGAAGGAACCAGAATTTCTCGAACGTGAACCCAATAGTGACAGAAGTTTTTTTTTTTTTTTTTTTTTTTGAAAGGTCGAGATCGAATTCATTAAAGAGAGCAAATAGTGTTCCAATCCGAACATAGGCTTAAACATTTCTGCAAGCACTATATCCGAAAAAGGAGAGAACTAAGATTTCTCAAATTTGAACTCAAAAAGTGACGAAAGATTTTTTTTTGTTTTGAAGAGATTTTTTTTTTTTTTTTTTGAGATTTTTTTTTGAAAGGTACACATAGGTTTCCAATTTGGTCTTATGAAACCTTAGTAGATAGATCAGGCCCCAGGTAAGGGTAGGATTACTTAATGAATCCGTTTGGAGGACCCTTGCCTCGAACAGTCTAGCTGTCTCCACACTCTAAACAAGGCTTTTCTTAGATCCACTTTGGTCAAAGAACGCAACTAGTCCAACCTTAGTGTTTTTTTTCTTTTCTGAACCTTTTTTTTTTCTTGGAAAGATTTCTAATGGACTCATCAAAGAGAGCGAACGGCCCCTTCAAATCCAAACGCTGGCTACAAACGATTTCCGCGAGCCATTGTCCGAAAAGAAAGAAACCGCAATTTCTCAAATTTGATTCCGAAAGAGAGAAAACTGATTTTTTTTTAAAGAGTTTGAAATAAGATTTTTTTTTTTATTGAAAATTCCTATCGGACTCATCAAAGAGAAAAGATGGCCCACTCCCCGATATGAACAATAGATGCAAATATTTCTATGAACTATCAAGTTCGAAGAGGAGAGGATCAAAATTTCTCAAAAATGAATCCAAGAAAGATAGATCAATTTTTTTTTGCAAAATGATAAAGAGTGGAAATAAACTAAAAATAGAAAATTTCCAAGAAAATCCCATCTCATGTTTTTTTTTTAGATGCAAGATCCAACGTAGACCACCAATTAAAAAGGAGCCAAAGAATCTAAGCATGACGCTCTCAAATGAACGGTGTCCCACCGGGTGTGCCAACTTGATGGACCCATTTTCTTCCTTTCCTCTCTCATCCGTCCCCGGGGCCGCCGAAAGGCCGAATAGAGGGAAAAGAGAAAAGGCAAGTATCAACAATTTTTTTTGTACGGGTACACCAAATTTTCTATTCTTCTTGGAATTTGAAGTGGTGATCCGGAGATCCACTTTCACAAGTAGAAAGGAAATCAATCTTTTTTCTAACTTTCCATTACACATATATTTAAGAAAAGAGACAAGTTTTTCTTTGAATGTCGTAAGAGACGATTTTTTTTTTGTTTGCCATGAAAGGCGATTTTGCTGTAAAAGGCAACTTTCCCTTGAAAGGCTATTTTGCCGAGAAAGGCGATTTACAAGTCTCATCAATAATGAAAAACAAGAACTGTGATTTTTTTGTCTCTTTAAAAGAAATACAAAATACAATAGAAAAGTAAGAAAAGGAATTCTTACTTCTCAGGAGATTGTGGGGACACGTTCAGATCGACGATCGCAAGTCATGTAAGGGCTTCGCCATTGTCCATGCAGATGAGAACGTATGATACTTTAATTCTCTTGGCTTGGCTTCGACTTCAGTTTTTTAGAAGATAAAGACCAAGGGGAGATCCTATATCCCATAAAAAACCGAATAGACGAGATGAAAAGCCGCGTTTAGGCCATGTTGAATAGGAGAAGAGAGAGAGCTTTGCCTTGGGGGGGAGTGCCCCCCGAGGGACTTGAATTACCTTGTAGTGCTTGCTACAGCAGAGTTTATTCAAAGTAACGAATCTCTTTTTGTGTGTTTCTCTCTTTAATTTTTGGATTTCTCCCTTTCCTTTATCCGTGTGTGTTTCTCTTGGAATGAACATAGGCTCTTGGTAGCCATGGGGTGATTTATGGCATTGATCTGAGAAATGAGAGCATTGATGCTCCATGATGGGAGGAGTTACAAGTTTTTATTTCTTGATTTTGTAACTCCATTTTCTTGGCTTGTGATTGGCTTGTGATTGGCCGATGGGCATTTAATCGCTTTTAATCTCCATTATGAGGGGAGTTTCATGATTTATTGCCATGATTGCTTGGACTTGTAACTCCTTTTTCCTTGAATCTGATGGGCCGTCCAAAATAATGAGTTAATGACCGCATTAAGTTGTCATGAAATGGGTCATTTAACTTCCTTAATTGGTTGCCAGGGTGCTCGAAGAGTCGCGGGCCGTGCCGCGTCTTTTAGAATTCTTCTTGCGATATTCGCCGATGGATCCACATGTTGTTTGATGTCGGATGGCGATACAACTTCAGACATCCATTAATACCAGTGGGCCGGTAACATCTGTCATGTCGATTTCTCGATCAATCGGAAAGAAAGTGTATTTTCTTGGTCAGCCGGTTGGCGATCTTGAAGCGATCAATGATGATTTCATGCTCTTGACGGTGGATCCGAAATGTTGATGAAGATCAATTGATTTCAGGCACCAAGAACCAGATTTTCGAAAAAAAATTCACAGGGGCTGGAATTCCCGAAACGCGAAAAGGGTCGGAAAACAGGCCATCCGACGGAAATCTGGCAAGCCGGATTTCCAGGGTCGCCGACGACCTTCCCCCTTTGGTCGCCTTTTCTTCGGCCATTTTTTGATCTTTTTGCTTCTTTACTTTCTCCTGTATTTTCTTGACATTTTTCCTCATTTATTGGCTTGATTATCCTGAAGAAAACCTTATGAGAAGCCGTACAAACCGGAACACAAAGTTTCCTACTTTTGGAAAAGCATAAGACTTTGTAGCCGATTTTCCGTCAAGAGTCAAAACTAGGTCAAACGATGTCAGAATGACCTGACATTTGAAGTGAAACCTGTTAGGATTTTAGTGTTGCTAATTTGATGGAAGCACTATCATCGTCAGTCATCTGATCACACACACGTTCAGCTTTGTCTGGACCTTGAAATCTTGATCTCAGACTTGAAAATGCTTTTGATTTTCAAAGACTTCATCCTTCATGTTTTTAGAACTTAAAATGTATTTCGAAAACCTAAGTTCTTCGTGCATGATTTTGAAAAATCAAGTTTGAAATCGAGGTTCTTGTTTTGCATACATATTCCATTTTTAGAATCAATTTAGTATGCATTAAATATATTGGCTAAGAGTTCATTTTTCAATAAATCATTTTTTCAAAAATTCAACTGAACTCAGCTCTGGCCTGTGTAGCCGGTCGACCGCGCCACCCACCAGGTCGACCGCGCACACTAAAAAACAGGGTCTGAAAAATCTGTCAATTTCTCTCAGAACCCTGTGTACCCGGTCGACCGCGCAGTTGGGCCGGTCGACCGCGTATATAGCCGTTGGGCCAATATAGCCGTTGGACCCGGTCGACCGCAGGGTCATGAGGTCGACCGGGCCAACTAGCCGTTGGGCTGTCTTTTTGTATAAAAACCCTTTCTTTTCCTTTCTTTCTTAAGGCTGTTGGGATGCAATCTTTGAACCTTTTTGAAGCCTAAAGAAGAGGAATAATCTAGGATAGCTAGAGGCTAATTGGAAATCAAATGTTTGAGATTTAAAGAGGTATATCTTTTAAGTTAACTTTGATTTTCATTTCATTTAAATTCATGCATGTTCAAATCTTTGTAATTTCATATTTGCATGATTTCTAGTCTTAGTTAAGATGTTTTGCAAACACAATATAACCTTGGAATATTAGTTTGTTTTGCAAACATCCTCATCTCAATCACATGTGTTTTTAAACTTTAAAACTTCATACAACTTGTGTAGCTTGTCTTTTCAAGTTGTTTGAATTCTACATGTGATTGGTTTATAACTTCAATCATCATTTTCAGTGTTTAGATTTTCAAATGCATCAAGCATTCATTTGTGAGCTTTCTTTTAGAAAATGATTGAAGTAAACATTCATACACATTGAGCACACACCTTTGCTATTTGTTTGTGTATGTTTTGTTCTTGATTTAAACTTTCATATCAACCTATCTAGAGGCAAATATTTTGAGCTTAAATTGTATCTCTTTGAGTGTTTATGTAGACACTTCCTTGAGAAGAAATCTTTATCTTGTTAAGGTTATTGCTTAGCCTAAGAAAAGCATCTTGTAGAGGTTATTGCTTAGCCTTTGAAAAGCATCTTGTAAAGGTTATTGCTTAGCCTAGAAAAGCACATTGATAGGTTGTTGTTTAACCTAGAAAAACATCATTGTAAAGGTTATTGCTTAGCCTTTTTGAAAAGCATAAATAGTGAAAATCCGGTGGGGTGTTGGAACACAAACCGGTAGTGGATGTAGGCATTGAGGCCGAACTGATGGACCCGATTCTTCCCTCTCTCCCACTGGCCTCCGCCCTGGGTCTTTCGGGGTACGGCGGAGGGGAGGAGAAGAAAAGACAAAGGGTTTCAACATCTTTTTTTTTTGTACGGGTATGCCAATTTCACTTTTCTACTTGGAATTTAGAAACGGTGATCCGAAGATCCACCTTCACAAGTAGAAAGGGGAAATGAAACTTTTTCTAGTTTTCCATTGCACACATATTTTAAGAAAAGAGACAAAGGGTTTTTTTTTAATGCCGTGAAAGGCGATTTCATTTGTTGCCGTGAAAGGCGATTTTGCCGTAAAAGGCGATTTACAAGTCTCATCCATTATGAAAGACAAGAATTGTGATTTTTGTCTCTAAAAGAAAAATAAAGTACAATAGAAATCAAGAAAAGGAATCTGACTTCTCATTCGATTGTGGGGACACGTTCAGATCGACGGTCGCGAGTCATGTATGGACTCCTCCATCGTCCATGCAGATGAGAACACGATGCTTGGATTCTTGGCTCGGCTTTCTAACCTCAGATTTTTAAAGAATAAAGACCAAGAGAAGGTCTTATATCCGATAAAAAGCAAAGTAAACGGGCTGAAAAGCCACGTTTTAGCCATGTTGGTAGAAGAAGGGAGGGTCCTTGGGGGGGTGGCCCCCCAAGGGTGCTTCAATCACCTTTTGGTGGTCTTTGCAGCAGAGTTGCAGGGCTTCTAGATTTTTTGTCTTCTTCGGGGGGAAAGCGAGAGCTAGATCCGGATAGCACTAGCCTTGTTTCCCTTTGGAATGCCCTCCTATTTATAGGCCTTTGGTAGCCATTTAGGAGGGTTTATGAGCATTGAATGCATTATTACTCATAATGGGAGGAGTTACAAGTTTTAAAGCATTTGTTTTGTAACTCCTTTTTCCTTGAATCTGATTGGCCGATGGAGAATAATGAGCCTTTAATCGCTTTTAATCCCCATCATGGGAGGAGTTTCATGGCTTTAATGCCATAAATCCTCTGACTTGTAACTCCCATTTGCTTGCTTTTGATTGGGCCGTCCAAAATAATGAGTTAATGACCGCATTAACTTGTCATAAAACGGGTCATTTAACTTCATTAATTGGTCGCCAAGTCGCTCGAAGAGTCGCGGGCCGCGCCGCGTCTTTTGGAATTCTTCTTGCGATGACCGCCGGTGGATCCACATGTTGTTTGATGTCGGATGGCGATGCAATTTTAGACATTGATCAATGTCAATGTGCGGCAACATCTGTCCTGTCGATTTCACGATCGGGCGGGCAGAAAGTGTGCTTTCTTTGTCGGCCGGTTGGCGAATTCGAGGCATCTAATGATCATCCAATGACTTCGGCGTCGAATCCGTGATGTTGACGAAGATCGACGGATTTCATGCACGAAAAATCAGATTTTGGAAAAATCACAGGGGCCAATCAACTCGAAACGCGAAAAGGACCCGAAAAAGGGTCTTCCGGCGACTTTTTGGGTCGCCGGAATTCCATGGTCGCCGGCGACCCTGGGCCCATGGTCGCCGGCGACCATGGGCCTTGGGCCCGTTTTTCGGTCGCCGTCCGGTCGCCGTTTCTTCGCCGTTTTTCGATCTTTTTTCATTCTTTTTTCTTCTGATTTTTTCCTGACATTTCCCCTCATTTATTGGCCTGATTCTCTTGTAGAAAACCCGACGAGAAGCCACGCAAATCGGAGCACAAAGTTTCCTATTTTTCTGGAAAGCCGAAGACTTTGTTGTGCGGTTTTGCCGATTTTTTGTCAAGCATTGAAACTAGGCCAAACGATGTCGAAATGACCTGAAATTCGACGTGGAGCTTCTTGAGCATTAGATAGGACCAACCATAGGCTTTGGTTTGAGTTTTGAAGCCTTTTGGGGCCCCGCAAACGCTTGCCTTAATTTTGCCATGAGAGAAATGCCGAGCTTTGACTTGTGGTCAACTGATGTCCGATTGACCTGAAATTTGACAGGGAGCCTCCTGAGTAGTAAGTAAGACCAACCATGGGCTTTAGTTTGAGTTTTGAAGCCTTTTGGGGTCCCGCAAACGCTCGCCTTGATTTTACCTCGAGGAAAATGCCGAACTTTGAAACTAGGCCGAACGATGTCCGTTTGACCTAAAACTTGACAGGGGACCTATTGGAGTCATTTTGAGATGATCCATTAGCTCCAATTTGGATGCCATGATTCCGGGATGCTCCGTCGCCGGTAGACCTGTTTTTGCTTCCTGAGAGTTGATGAAGGGTCAAACGTCGTCCGTTTGACCTGAAATTTGGCAGGGGGCCTTTTGGAGGTATTTTGAGACGATCCGTAGGCTCTGATCGAAGTTTTAAAGTCTTCGACACTGTCGCTGCCGGAAGCTCCTGCCTGGCTGTCGGAGGAGTGAAGTTAGGCCAAATGATGTCGAAATGGCCCGAAACTTCATGTGTACCCCTCTCTTGGCTGCTTTGAAGGATCTTGCAGTTTTTGTTTGATTCTGACAAGATCTGGTGCTTGAAGTGGCGCCTTCCTATTTATGGCAGGATGTGGCTCCATGTAGCTTTTGGTGTTGAAGGGACATAGTGACATTTTTGGTGTCAACAAAGAAAGCTGAGGATGAGAGCTTAATTCCAAGTTCACCCTCTTGCAAGACATACTGTACAAGAAGGGCTACTCTTTACCATTGTTGAGGTGCCTCTCTCCTGAAGAAGCTAATTACGCCCTGAGGGAAATCCATGAAGGAATTTGCGGGAACCACTCCGGCGGACGCTCCCTTGCCCAAAAAACACTTAGGCAAGGTTTCTTTTGGCCCAGCATGCTAACAGACGCCAAAGAATTTTGCTAGAAAATGTGAGAAATGCCAGCGCTTCGCCGCTGTGCCAAGGCAGCCTCCGAAGGAACTTACAACTATCATGAGCCCATGGCCTTTCTCCAAATGGGGAATCGACATCCTAGGCCCCCTTCCTCTGGGTAAAGGACAATGCAAGTTTGTAGTGGTCGCCATCGACTATTTTACAAAGTGGGCGGAAGCGGAACCCTTGGCGAGGATCACGGACTCCAAAGTAAAAGACTTTGTCTGGAAAAACATTGTCTGCCGCTTTGGGATCCCTCACACCATTGTCAGTGACAATGCAAAACAGTTCGACAATAAACTCTTCAATTCATTTTGTTCCGACCTTCAGATAAAGCAGCCTCACTCTAGCCCGGCGCATCCACAGGCAAACGGGCAAGCAGAGGTCATGGTGAGAACAGTCCTTCGTAACATAAAGACAAGGCTCGAAAGGGCGAAGGGTCTTTGGGTCGACGAGCTTCCGGGAGTATTGTGAGCCTATCGAACTACACCAAGAGCTCCTACTGGGGAAACCCCTTTCTCCCTCGCTTTTGGGACCGAGGCAGTCATCCCTGTTGAGATAGGGGTCCATTCTCTCGAGGTCCATTCTCTCAGGGTCCAGCACCACGACCCCATCATCAATGAAGAGGGACTTCGCATCAACCTCGATTTGATGGAAGAAACAAGGGAGTTGGCCAACGTCCGCAATGCAAAGTACAAGCGAAGAATGGCAAAATACTATAACTCAAAAGTGAAGCCCCGTTCCTTCAAACCAGGAGATTTGGTCCTTAAGAAGGTAATCCTCGCCACGAAGGATTCTCGCGAAGGCAAACTAGGACCGAATTGGGAAGGTCCATACCTCATAATAGAGGTGGTAAGACCGGGTACGTACAAAATCCAGAATTCTGAAGGGAAGGCCCTACCTCATCCGTGGAATGTGGAACACCTGAAGAGGTACTACCAATAACACTTGAAGGGGAAAGAAGCAGTGAGAATGGGGAATTTAATTGTTTAAATTTTTTCAGCACTTTTGCAAAATGTTCTGTGATAATAGGCATCAAATAAATGAAGATTTTATTTTATTTATTCCAACAGTTAGGCCACAAAATTGCCTTCTCAAAAAAAAAAAAAAAAAAAAAAAAAAAAAAGAGAAAAATCTATGTGTAGTGAAACATATAAAAGTCTCATGTATCCTAATCACTCTCATCCTCGTCCTCGCCATCCTCATCATCCTCCTCACTATCCGCTGCGTCAGTAGAACCTCCATCATCCTCATCAGGCACCTCGGTTGGCACGAAGCCTGAAAGGTCGAGGTCAGGGAAAGCAGCAGAAATCTTCCCTCGAAGCTCCTCGTAGCCATCAATGAAGGCATCAGCAAGGGCCATCCGATAACTCCTTCTCAGCCTGAGAAGCTCTATCATGCACTGCCTTTATCTCTGTCGCCATAACACTCTCTCTGAGCAACGCCCTCTCGCGGGTCTGTCCAAGCTCAGCCTCACTGAGCCCCTCTCGCGGGCCTTCTCAAGGTCAGCCTCACTAAGCGAAGCCCTCTCGCGAGCCTTCTCCAGCTCAGCCTCTACCCGGGTCGCCCTCTCGCGGGCCGCCGAAAGCTCAGACTCTGCCCCGGTCGCCCTCTCGTGGGATGCTAAGAGCTCAATCTCGAGCCTAATGGCCCTCTCACGGGCTGCCACGAGGTCAGTCTCGGAGGCTCCTCTAGCGGCTTCAAGAGCCGCAATCTCCTTTCAAGCTGCGGAGAGCTCCTGTTGCATGCTATCATTTTCCTGCTTCAGTTGAGTGTTGTGATGGGCCCTCGACAGCAAGCAGATGGATGCAGTAGAAGCCTGGAGCAATAAGGACACAAAATGAGAAAAAAAAAATGAAAGTATGGAGATATGGTAGGCCTTTACCTGAGCCAAGCCCTCTAAGAATGTATCGATAACTCTCTGAGTACCCAAAGCGTTGATCTGTGTGACCTCAGGAGGAAATATGTCAGGGACCTATATAATTGCCTTGCCAGGTCAAAGTGTCAGGGACTGAGTTGCCGCTTATGGAAATATGACTAGTTGAGTGATGAAGAAAGTCTTGCAGCTCTACTGAAAGGTGATTTGGGATGTTCCAGGAGTTATTATGGATGATGTTTGTTACTGAATCTCTTTCTGAAAATTGAATGCAAGGGAATCTGGAAGCTATTGGATCATGATCAATCCATTTGTCGAACCACAATCTGTTTGATAATCCATTTCCTAGAGTCCATTCACTGTCACGCTGGAGATAAAGAGACAGGGACCTAAGCCTCTTCCAAATATGGGATCACACAATCTGATTAATAATTTATTCCCTAGAGTTCATTCGCTATCACGCTAGAGATAGAGAGACAGGGACCTAAGCCTCTTCAAAATACGGGATCCACCCGTTGGTTTCCCAAAGTTCCAAATAGAAGAGCTTTTGAAGTATCTGGCGCGAAACCACTTGACGCAAAGAGAGTCTGCAGAGACAGCTGACCATCCCAATTTTAGCGTGCAAGCTTCGTTGAACTCGTTTCCTTGTGCAAGCCAAGACCACCCTCTGATTTTGGTAAGCAAACAATTTCCCATCTTACTGGATTACTTCTCATTTTATCCGGATTAGCAAACCACGAGAAATTCCTCATCAGTTATTCAATCTGGAGGCAGGTTTTGCTAGGAATAAGGTTTGCAAGAGAAATATCAAGCGGGAATGATGCTAGAACATGCTTAACCAAAGTTACTCTGCCAGCAAAGGAAAGGCACTTAGTCTTCCATCCATCAAGCCTTGATCCAATAGAGTCCATATCCTAGTTTAAATAAGAATGTCTGGAACTGCCAAAAAATAGAGGAACTCTGAGATAGATTGATGGGAGAGATGTTTAAGGAATTTGGAGAAGCCCTGTGACCATATGAGCTCTCCTGGCACTACATTTTCCAATAAACAGATCGATGACTCTTCTAGAGGTTGAAACTTTGCCCTAAAGAAACTTGGTACTTACTGAAAAGGTCTAAAATTCTGGACAAGCCTCTCTTATAATCCTTTAGGAAGAGCAAGATGTCATATGCATAAAGCAAATGGAAAGGAGAAATTGAGATAATTACTCCTTTCCTAAGCACTTCAACCTTAAGATTGAGAATCGGTGAGTCTTGAAAAGCGCACATTTTCATACTCATTTTGAACCATTTTAAGGGCTTATTGATATTAAAGAGCTTCATTTAGTGTCAAATCATATTTTTATGCATTTAACTTTCATGCATAATTTGCTCAAAAATCATACTTTTTGCATAAATTTATGAAACTTGCCATTTTTGGAAAGTCCGTTATTTTGGGTACATCAAGTTGGGTCTCATGGATAGTCTATTCAAATTCCTCACATGTGATTATTGTTGAATTTGTTTATTTCAATTTGTGTAAGAGAAATCAAGAATGAAACTCCTAACGATGAAATTTGAGAGAGATCAAGGGTAGGACATCTTTCATGGTGGACCCACATATCTTGGTATTTTTGGAGAGTTTGAAAAGTCAACAATGGAAAGTTAGATTTGTGATTTCAAGTTCAAGAAAGGAAACTTCAGATTTGGTAAGATCTAATTCTTACATACTAAGTTTGAAAACTCCAAAATCAAGAAAGGAAAGTGTGCTAGAAGAGTTGATTTGTCAATCAAAGAACCTTGGAAGCAAACCAAAGATGGAAGGGGTGTCAAGAAACAAGGAAAGAAAGATCCCAATATCCCTTTAGACGTCCACATGGGTCCCACACTCCCCATTGCACAACCAACATAGAAGCTTCCACATGTGTATAATTATTTTCAGATTTTTCAAGGGTAGCAAGATTAAAATGGTCATATCTCTTATTCCAACCATCGAATTGGTGCAATCCATACACCTTTGGAAAGCTCTTTTCGAGTAGATTTCTTTAGAACCCAAGATCGTGTCAATCAAAGCTAAAACGAGGAAGATATGGCCTCTGAAAGTGGTGCTATAAATTCTACTCAGGATTGCAATTTTACACAATGGAAAGCACAAAAAATTTCTCACTCTCCTTCTATTTCTTTGAGGACCTGTTTGCCAAGGAAAGGACTTGTCGACAAAGAAGATTGTATGCTACAAACTTGGAACAAAAAAAAGAAAAGAAAGAGAGTAAAAATCTATAAATTGAAGACATAAGCATCCCTCTCCTCTCATAGGAAGATAGACCAGCTCTCTCTAGAATTACTACTACACTCCATCTTCTTCCTCTCTCTTTCTCTCCATTGAAGTCCCCAAGGAGATTTGGCCGGAAATCACACTACACCCTTAAGTTTTTCATCTAGAAGAGGCTTCTCATCCTAGTATGAAATTGTCATTTTTTATTTATTTTTATCTTATGTAAGACTTTGCATATTAGTAAAATTGTTTCTTACTCTTTTTAATTTTTCTTTCTTGTCCTTGGGTGATTGGTGCTTGTTTTATGTTTCTTTTATTGTTGGTGTTTGGATTGACGATCCAAAGGCCCTAAGAGCATGATTCAAATTATAAACCCGCTTAGAACAGAATTTTGAAAGAGAAGAATACACTTCTGCACATTTAAGTTTCTGATAAAGCCACACATTTACATTTTCGTTGAAACCACACATTTAAATTCTTCTTTTTACCACACATTTAAAATCTTGAACTTTTGTTTATTGTCTTTATTTTTATGATCATTTCAATTTTATGTTTATTTTGTGCATAGTTTATGGTTGGAAGTAGTGACATTTTAGATGCATATGCATATGGTGGAATTTCTTACATGTTTAAGTGGCTGAGAAATCTAGTTCAGAAAAAATATATGATTTGAATGGTGAAATTCAGCTAAATATAGTGCTAAAATTCAGATCCAGCATATAAATAACACTTTCTGCACAATTTCAGCAAAACTGCAGAAACGTTTTTTGGAAAAAAGTTCGAAGTGGGTAGACCAGTCAAATCATGATATTTTTATGTGGAATTTGGGGGAATTGAAGTTCAGCATGTGGTCTATCACGTACCTAATTTTCATATTATAAAGATTTCAGGAGGTTGGTGAACCAGTGACTTGAACATGGCATGTTAGGCTACCTGTGTGTAGAATCTCTGCACAGTTTCAGTTTTTTAGGTCATGTTTATGCATTCATATATCATTCATTTTAATTCATTTTTCACTTTTGTTTTTTTTTTTTATTTGATTTATGAATCATTATAGTTTAAATTTCAGCCATTGAACTCAGTTTTAGGTTGCATTAGAGTAGGATAAATCATGCATAAAAATAGCCCAGCGTACTAGTTTTCCATACTCATAATTTTGTTTAGCATAGCATGCATCACATTGCATTACTAACTTTCTAACTTAGGCTTCTTTTGTTTCTAGTTTAGTTCCTTAATTTTATTTTTGGTACTTTTTATTCTTGATGTTCTAACTAGTGTGTTCTTTTGTAGCAATTTTAGTTTTTAGTTTAGGATTTTTAGATTTAGGAAGTTTTCTTTTCATTGAATTGTAATTAATTTAGTTTTTGGAAAGTATGAATGATGGTTGTAATTTTTTAGTTTATTAGACTAGATTTAGATTTTTAATTTAGCGTAGGTACAAGTTGAGAAGGAACCTTAGTTTACATTTCTCCCTGTGGATCGACCTGGTCTCACTAGTTTATTACTACATTGCGGCTCTACACTTGGAGCTCATGATCAAGAATCTCCTCTCCTAGAATGAAGAGATAGGGCGATAGTGGATCTTCTTGGCGCAGACCACAGGAGGAACTGAAGAAGCCACAAGGACTTTTGTATATCAGAAACGAACCTCTACTGGTACAAATCAGTTTTCTCGTCAGGTTAATCCAAACCGAGGAGAATTTAAAGAATTGGAGGGCCCTGAAAAGACAATTCCACTACAGCTTGTCGAAAGCCTTAGATATGTCCAATTTCAAACAAATTGATCCCCCACTAATTTTGGAGTTAAGTTTTTAGAGGAGATCATGTGCTAGAGGTACATGGTGATGAATGGACCTACCTTTAACAAAAGCATATTGGCGATTCTAAATAAGGAGAGGAAGGATGCTGGATAGCCTTGTAGCCAGAATCTTGGAGATTAATATGCTAATTGGACGGAAGTTAGAGAAGGACTCCGGGGACGGTTTCTTGGGGATGAGGGATAGGAAGAAGGCGTTGGTTTCTCTCAATATTTAGCCAGTAGAGAAGAAGTGAGTGACCACTGAGATCATTTCTAAACCAACTATGAGCCAGCAATTAGTGAAGAAAATCCCCAGAAAAACCATCAAGGTCTAGGGAGCTACTCCTCTTGAGCTGGAAACTGCCTCTCTAGTTTTTTAAGAAGGGGGAATCGCTGTAGTAACTGATTTTGCTCGGAAGTGACTAAAGGTCTATCCATATCAAAAAAATCTTCTCCAGGAATAGCTGTGGAAGACTGCAACAGATTCAAGAAGAATAATAGAAGCTGTTAGGGATTTTGTAGATTGCAATTTGATGGATGCATTATCATTTTAATCATCATTTGAAGTTTCACACATGCATTGATTTAGAAAATTTTGAATTTTCACACATGCATTGATTTAGAAAATGTTGAAATCTTGATTTACACATGCATTGTTTTTTAGACTTGTAGAACTATTGATTTATGAATGTTTTGTTTTTAATCTTAGATGCATTTAAATTTGAAAAGAAGTTTTATGAATCAAGCTAGCCTATGTTTTAAATCTTTCAAATCATTTTAGGCTTTTATGTTTCATGATTTTAAAAGCACTTAGATTGAATTAAAATCATGTTTCCAAGCTTGATTTATTGGCCCAAAAGTTCCCTCAAAGAAATACTTTGAAATATGCTATTTTGGGAATTTTGGTCCCTGGGCCCAAGTCGACCTGCAGTGTGCTCGGTCAACCGAGCCCATGGACCCGGTCGACCGCGCACACTGCGGGTCGACCGGGAAAAGAGTCGTTGGGCTACTTTTTCAAACGGTCAGATTTTTGACCGTTAAGGCCAGGTCGACCGGGGTACAGTGTAGGTCGACTGGGGACACGCCAGAACTCAATTTTTGAGTATAAAATGAGGTTCATTCCTTTCAAAAAGAGGTTGAACATTTTAGTCTTCCTTGAGGTGTTTGGAGACAAAAGAAAGGGAATGAACTAAGAGAGACCAAGGGGTCATTAGTAAAGCTAAAGTTTGGATTAATGAAGTTAAATCTCTAAGTAAGTTTTACTTTTATTTATCATATGTTATATGCTTTGTTTAAATTATTGGTAAATGATTTTTAGCATGTTAACTATGATGCGTTGAATCCATCACTTCTCTTAATCTTTGATTTAGGTTGGATTGGATTCTTCACCCTTGATTTCAAACCAAGTTTGTTTTAAAACTTTATAAAACATGTTTTGTCAAATCCTTTGATTTCTTTTTATAACATGTTTCATTTACTTGGTTGAATCGTTTTGTTGTTTTCATTCATTTGAACCTTAGTCAAACATTTGTTTTTGAAAATAACATTGCTCATGCATCACATGTTTTGACATAATTAATTTCATACAACTTGTGAGCTTTTGATTTTCATATCATCAACAAGTTAGTATTTTATACATGTGATTTGCATTTCACTTCAATCAAATCTTTGTGTGCTTTAAACTTAAAATGCATTAAGCATACATAAATTGAGCCTTCATTTTAACTTGATTGAAGTTATCACACACACACATCATGAACATACACCTTTGCATTTATATAGTGTTTGTGTGAGTTAGATTTTCAATTTCATATCCGCCTAATTAAGAGGCATTGTAATTGAGCTTAATTGTATTCTCTTAGAGTGTTTTGTGAAGACACTACCTTGAGAGAAAATCTCTTATTGTAAAGGTTATTGCTTAGCCTAAGAAAAGCATTCTGTAAAGGTTATTGCTTAGCCTAGAAAAGTATCTTGTATAGGTTGTTGTTAAGCCTAGAAAAACAACATTGTTAGGTTATTGCTTAGCCTTGGAAAGCATATTGTAGAGGTTATTGCTTAACCTTTTTCAAAAGCATAAATAGTGGAAATCCGGTGGGGTGTTGGATCACAAGCCGGTAGTGGATGTAGGCATTGAGGCCGAACCACTATAAATCCTTGTGTAATGGTGTTTGCTTTGTGGTGATTGTTTTGTTTAAGCTTCCGCATATTGTATGTTAATCATCATATGTGACTAGTTGATTGTTAAGAAGTTAAAATTGATCATAATTAGTCATAAAGTGTAGATCACCCTATTCAAACCCCCCCCCCCCTCTCTAGGGTTAGGATCCACGGACTTTCAGAAGCTTGATCTCTAATCTGCTCTTCATCCTCAATTAGATTAACCCTAACTAAGATCCTATCAATGTGGTTGCGAATGCCTCTGGACTTAGCTGAAATATGAAACAATTTGGTGTTCCTGTCTCTATCTTGAAGCCATCTGATTTTCGCCCTTTGTTTCCAGTGTGCCGATTCTGCATGTAACCAATCGCAGAGATCAGACTTTGCTGAGTCCAAGTCCAAGAGGAGAGAATCGCCGAGATTAGATTCGAAAGCAATTTGAATTGCCATCACAGACTGCTGAGCTTCTGCAATTTTAACTTTCAAATGTCCAAAAACTTCTTTGTTCCAGGCCTTGAGATTAAGCTTGAGAATTTTCAACTTTTGGGCGAGGATGAACTGATGAGTTCCACTGCAGGGGGCAGCCTAGCTAGTCTCCACAACTTTGGAGAAGTTGGCGTGGGTCAGCCACATTTCTTCAAATTTTAAAGGAACGTTTTTTAGAGATAAACTTTTTCTATGAGACAGAAGGGGGGACTATGATCAGAAGAAAGCCTAGGAAGATGGTTCAAAATTGGGTCCTCAAAGTTATCCACCCAGGTAGAATTAGAGAAAGCATGATCAAGCCTAGCTACAACATATGCCTGACCTTGTCTATTGTTGGCCTAGGTGAAACTATTTCCTTTGAAGCACAGCTCCTTGAGGCCAGAAGTCGGAACCATGTCATTAAAATCCTTGACTGAGAGGGGAGAAGGAGGGCGAGTGTTGAGCTTCTCTTTGGCCAAGAGGATAACATTGAAATCTCCAATCACACACCAGGGTAAAACCATTGATGAGGTGTAAACTAGATAGTCCCAAAGGGTTCTCTTTGATCTATAATCAGTAGACCCATAAACTCCCACGATAATACTAGAGGAGGAAGGAGATGAATCAAGAACACTAATTGTCATGTGATGGGTTGAGAGATCAAGAAGAGAGAAAGAGTACGTAGAGTTAGAGTTACAGAAACACTAAAGAGAGTTGTTGATGTTTGAGAAGGAGGAGTTAAACCCGAAGGATTGGACACCATTGGAGTTGGAAGAATAAAAAAAAAAGCCTTTGGCCCTTAAAAGAAAAGGAGGCTTGGAGAACGGACTGCAATTAAGTGATGCAACATTGTTTTTGTAGGGTATTGCAAATACATCTACAGTTCCAGTATAGGATCGTAACCATCAAACATTAGTAGGGGAGGGAGGGCCTTTGGAACTCTTAGTTTTGGGACCAAAAGATGTGGTTCCTCTGTTTTTGGATTTCCTATTCCCTTTGACCTTGAAAAGAGATAAATCAACCACCAATGAGGCTCCTGAGGAGTTACGTGAGCAATATTTTCAACGAAGGAGAGGTTGGATGGGGAGCTACTGGTCTCTGTTATTGTAGGAGTAAAATTATCAGGCCTGGGAGAGGGGACAAAGATAGTAACTAAAGCTTGGGGTCCTAAGATAGTTGCTTCAAAATTAGATTGGGCAGCTATAAGATTCTTAGATTTAGAGGTAGAGGAGGTTGGTTCTACAAATGTACAGTGCTCCAAATGGAGAAGGGATTGGAACAATCTCCTATTGGTGCTGGGATTTTTTCCCAAGATTTCATAAACTACATTTGAGGGGAGAGCCATTATAGGACTGTCATGATGAAGAACATTTGCAGAGTTGAGGTCAAGGGTATCAAAGCCATTGGTTAAGGTGGTAAGATATGGGAGCGATTAGTTGGTTGGGTTGGAGAGGAAGAAGATTGAGTATTTCCACTGGAGTAGTGAACTACAAGTGGAGTAGATAAGACAGGAACTAAGGAACTAGGATTCTCAAAGACTGTTATTGCTACTGGGGGATGGATTTCATTTGCAATGGCTTCAGATTCTTTTGCTATACCTACAACTACTGAAGTGGGAGGAGTCTTCAACAGAGCTGTTTGGGCGGCAAACTTCAGCAGACTTGTCTTAACTCTAAATAGGCACTTGATAGAAACGTGACATGCAGAGAGACAATCTGAACAAGGAATATTTTCATACTGCAATTCTACCTCTACTGTTTCATCTCCTTCCAATTCAACAGTAAGAGATCTAGGACTAGACTTGGCCACGTCCAGGTTAACCAACACTCTAGCGTAGGATAACATTCTCTATGAAGCGGTTGTATCGTCGAGGCGAAGAGGCTTACCGATTAACCCAGATATGGAAAGAAGAATGTCACTACTCCAACATAGATAAAGAATTCCTTTGAGGCGTATCCATACAGGGGTGACCGCTGGCCAATTGTCCTAGGGATTAGGGAAGAAAAAGGAGGTTTTTCTTCTCCATGAGAAAGGGACGCTGGCTGACCAGATAGTCTCTATCATCCTTGGAGTTGAATCTGAATAGAAAGTTCCCTTTCTCAGTGAGAGAAATTAAGCATGACCTAGAGAGTCTCCAGGAGGTGTGAACCTAGTGCTCCAGCCTTTCCAAAGAGGGACATCTCCCCACGAATTTACCAATAGCTGAGAAGGTAGAGGATTCCTTGCTATTGTTGACCATATGATGAGGAATTTTATGGGATACTTATCAGAAAATGGGATTATATCCCTGTTGTCTACTCCCGGTATGCCTCAACAGAATGGAGTATTGAAAAGAAGGAATGAAACTCTTTTAAATATGGTTAGGTCTATGATGAGTTTCTCAGGATTGCCCATATCCTTTTGGGGGTATGCTTTGGATATTGCAACATACATACTAAACCTCATTTCATCTAAGTCATTACCTAAGACTTTCTGGGAGTTGTGGTCTGGGCGAAAGCCTAGTCCGCAACATTTACGTATTTGGGGTTGTCCGGCATATGTGCTAAAGGTAAAGACGGATCAGTTGAAATCGAAGTCGGAAGTATGCACTTTTCTAAGATATCCTAAAGGAACTAAAGGTTGGATATTCTATAATCCCAGAGAGAAGAAAGTACTTGTTAGTACTAATACGGTTTTTCTGGAAGAAGATTACATGATTAACCAGAATACTTTAGAAAGGATTATCTTTGAAGAAATTCAAGAATAATTAGTTCTAAATTTAGAAAGAATTGAACTTGAGGAAGACCAGCCCTTACCTGAACCACTAGTTACACCGGAGTCTCCTCGTAGTGGGAGGATTGTTAGGCCTCCTAACAAGTTCACATTATTGGGAGAGTCTTACGAGGCAATTCCGGAGGAACATGAACAAGATCTCCGTAACTATGATGAAGCAATAAATGACCAGGATTCAGGATGTTGGCAAGATGCTATGAAAGTTGTAATGGATCTAATCACGTATGAAACTTGTGGACTTGCTTGCCTCTATTAAACATATTGGGTGCAAGTAGGTCTACAAGAGGGCCGAACGGAAGAGTTTAGACCTTTAAGGCTAGGCTTGTTGCGAAATGGTATACTCTGAAAGAGAGAATTCATTATGAGGAAACCTTTTTGCTGGTGGCCATGCTCGGATCTATCAGGATACTCTTATCCATTGCAGCTCATCTCGACTATGAGATTTGACAAATGGATGTCAAGACGGCATTTCTTAACAACCATCTTGAGGAAGACATCTATATGATACAACCAGATGGTTTCGTAGCAAAGAACCAAGAGCAAAGAGTTTGCAAAATGCAGAAAACCATTTATGGACTAGAGCAGATGTCTCGGAGTTGGAAATCCATTTTGACCAAGCAATCAAATCATTTGGTTTTTGTCAAAATTCGAATGAGTCATCTGTGTATATGAAAAGGGAAGGAGGCATGGTAGTTTTTCTTGTATTATATGTCGGTGACATCCTTCTCCTTGGGAGTGATATAGGGATGTTGTCAACGGTTAAAGTTTGGTTGGGAAAAACATTTGATATGAAGGATTTGGGAGAAGCTAGCTACATTTTAGGAATCAAGCTTCATCAAGACTAAAAAAATAGGATGATTGGCTTATTTCATGCTACGTATATAGATAAAGTACTGGTATGGGTTGCTATGTAAAACTCCAAGAAGAGTATCACACCTTTTAGCAATGGTGTGCACCTTTATAAGGATCAGTGTCCAAAGACAACGAACAAAAGGAGTAGACGAGAAAAGAAACCATATGCTTCGGTTGTTGGTAGCCTCATATATTATATGCTTTGTCTAGGCCGGGTATTTGTCACGTAGTAGGCGTAGTCAGCAGATATCAATCGAACCCAAGTCCTTACCATTGAACTGCTGTAAAATGTATTTTCTCAAATAATCGAGGACGACTAGAGATTACATTTTAATTTACGACAGTAATGTTGACACCAAAAATGTCACTATGTCCCTTCAACACCAAAAGCTACATGGAGCCACATCCTGCCATAAATAGGAAGGCGCCACTTCAAGCACCAGATCTTGTCAGAATCAAACAAAAACTACAAGATCCTTCAAAGCAGCCAAAAGAAGGGTACACATGAAGTTTCGGGCCATTTCGACATCATTTGGGCTAACTTCACTCCTCCGACAGCCAGGCAGGAGGTCCCGGCAGCGACAGTGTCGAAGACTTCAAAACTTCGATCAGAACCTACGGATGGTCTCAAAATACCTCCAAAAGGCCCCCTGCCAAATTTCAAGTCAAACGGACGACGTTTGACCCTTCATCAACTCTCAGGAAGCAAAAACCGGCCTACCGGCAGCGGAGCACCCCGGAATCATGGCATCCAAATTGGAGCTAATGGATCATCTCAAAATGACTCCAATAGGTCCCCTGTCAAGTTTTAGGTCAAACGGACATCGTTTGGCCTAGTTTCAAAGCTCGGCATTGTCCTCGAGGTGAAATCAAGGCGAGCGTTTGCGGGACCCCAAAAGGCTTCAAAACTCAAACCAAAGCCCATGGTTGGTCTTACTTACTACTCAGGAGGCTCCCTGTCAAATTTCAGGTCAATCGGACATCGGTTGACCACAAGTCAAAGCTCGGCATTTCTCTCATGGCGAAATTAAGGCAAGCATTGGCGGGACCCCAAAAGGCTTCAAAACTCAAACCAAAGCCTATGGTTGGCCCTATCTACTGCTCAAGAAGCTCCACGTCAAATTTCAGGTCATTCCGACATCGTTTGGCCTAGTTTCAATGCTTGACAAAAAATCGGCAAAACCGCACAACAAAGTCTTCTGCTTTCCAGAAAAATAGGAAACTTTGTGCTCCGATTTGCGCTGCTTCTCGTCGGGTTTTCTTCAAGAGAATCAGGCCAATAAATGAGGTAAAATGTCAGGAAAAATACAGAAGAAAAAAGAATGAAAAAAGATCGAAAAACGGCGAAGAAACGGCGACCGAACGGCGGCCAAAAAATGGGCCCAAGGCCCATGGTCGCCGGCGACCATGGAATTCCGGCGACCCAAAAAATCGTCGGAAGACCTTTTTTTCGGGTCCTTTTCGCGTTTCGAGTTGATTGGCCCCTGTGATTTTTCCAAAATCTGATTTTTCGTGCATGAAATCCATCGATCTTCGTCAACATCACGGATTCGCCGCCGAAATCATTGGATGATCATTAGATGCCTCGAAATCGCCAACCGGCCGACAAAGAAAGCACACTTTCTGCCCTCCCGATCGTGAAATCGACAGGACAGATGTTGCCGGCACGTTGACATTAATCAATGTCTGAAATTGCATCGCCATCCGACATCAAACAACATGTGGATCCACCAGCGGTCATCGCAAGAAGAATTCCAAAAGACGTGGCGCGGCCCGCGACTCTTCGAGCAACTTGGCGACCAATTAATGAGGTTAAATGACCCGTTTTATGACAAGTTAATGCGGTCATTAACTCATTATTTTGGACGGCCCAATCAAAAGCAAGCAAATGAGAGTTACAAGTCAAAGGATTTATGGCATTAAAGCCATGAAACTCCTCCCATCATGGGGATTAAAGGCAATTAAAGGCTCATTATTCTCCATCGGCCAATCAGATTCAAGGAAAAAGGAGTTACAAAATAAGTAATTTAAAAACTTATAACTCCTCCCATTATGAGTATTAATGCATTCAATGCTCATAAACCCTCCTAAATGGCTACCAAAGGCCTATAAATAGGAGGGCATTCCAAAGGGAAAGGATCTAGCTCTCCCTCTCCCCCTGACGAAGAACGGAAAAAAATCCAGAGAATTGCCCGAAAAATCCAAAGGCCCTGCAACTCTGCTGCAAAGACCACCAAAAGGTGATTGAAGCACCCTTGGGGGGCCACCCCCACAAGGACCTCCCTTCTTCTACCAACATGGCTAAAACGTGGCTTTTTAGCCCGTTTACTCAGCTTTTTATCGGATATAAGACCTTCTCTTGGTCTTTGTCCTTTAAAAATCTGAGGTTAGAAAGCCAAGCCAAGAATCCAAGCATCGTGTTCTCATCTGCATGGACGATGGAGGAGCCCATACATGACTCGCGACCGTCGATCTTAACGTGTCCCCACAATCGAATGAGAAGTCAGATTCCTTTTCTTGATTTCTATTGTACTTTATTTTTCTTTTAGAGACAAAAATCACAATTCTTGTCTTTCATAATGGATAAGACTTGTAAATCACCTTTTACGGCAAAAGCGCCTTTCACGGCAACAAATGAAATCGCCTTTCACGGCATTCAAAAAAAACCTTTTGTCTCTTTTCTTAAAATATGTGTGCAATAGAAACTAGAAAAAGTTTCATTTCCCCTTTCTACTTGTGAAGGTGGATCTTCGGATCACCATTCCTAAATTCCAAGTAGAAAAGTGAAATTGGCATACCCGTAAAAAAAAAAAAAAAAGATGTTGATACCCTTTATCTTTTCTTCTCCTCCCCTCCGCCGTACCCCGAAAGACCCGGGGCGGAGGCAGCGGGAGAGAGGGAAGAATCGGGTCCATCAAGCTGGCATACCCGGTGGGACGCGTTCATTTGAGAACATGAACTTAGATTCTTTGGCACCTTTCTAGTTGGTGGCCAATGTTGAATCTTGCAAAAAAAAACATGAGATGGGATTTTTTTTGTTTTGGAAATTTCTTTCTTTAAGTCTATTTCCAATCTTTCTCCTTCTCGAAAAAAAAAATCTTCTCTTGTTCTTTGAATTCAGATCTGAGAAATCTCGATCTCCTTCCTTTTGGACTCAGTGCCCGCAGAAATGTTTGAGCACGTTTTCAGATTGGGAATGGGACCGTTTGCTCTCTTTGATGAGTTCGAAAAAAAAATCTGATTTCAAACTTGTCAGATTTTCAAAAAAAAAAATTCTTCTTTCTTTTGGATCCAAATTTGAGAAATTTTGGTTTTCTTTTCCTTTCTGACTTAGGGCTCGCAGAAATTGTTTGAGCCCCTGTTCAGATTGGGAACGGACCATTCGCTCTCTCTGATGAGTCCACCAAAAAAAAAATTCAAAAAAACGGGGAAGCACTTGAGAAAACGAAAGTTTTACCGATTGCGTTCTTTAATCGAGGTTGATCCAAGAAAAGCCTTGTCCAGAGTTTGGAGACAGTTAGGCTGTTCTACGTAAGGGTCCTCCAAACGGGTTCATTAAGTAATCCTACCCATACCTGGGGGCTAGTCTATCAACATTGGTTTCATAAGAACGAATCGTGAGAACTCGATGTATTCTCAAACCCTAAAAAAATTTTCGTCGATTTTTGGTTCAAATTTCAGAAATCTTGATCTCTTCCTTTTCAGACTCTGTGCTCGCAGAAATGTTGAGCACGTGTTTGAATTGGAACATCATTTGCTCTCTTTGATGAATCCGATACTGACTTTCAAAAAAAAATCTTCAAGAAAAAAAACTTCTGTCACGTTTGGGTTCAAAGTCGAGAAATCTTGACCTCTTCCTCCTCGGATTACTGTGCTCGCAGAAATGTTGAGCACGTGTTTGGGTTGGAACGTCATTTGCTCTCTTTGAAGAATCTGATCCTGACTTTTCTAGAAAAAAAAACTTCCGTCATTGTTAGGTCCAGATTCGAGAAATTCTGGTTATTTCCTTTTCGGACTCTGTGCTCGCAGAAATGTTGAGCACGTTTTCGGATCGGAGTGCCATTTGCCCTCTTTTATGAACCCAACCTTGACCTTTCAAAAAATCCCATCTCGTGTCCATTTCAAGGATGCGATTTACAACATCTGTGCCTAGTGGTACTAGTACGCCCTCTTGGGTCTACTGTATTCGCGACCGACACATTTGTACTCCCAACCTTATATCATTTTACCTCAAGTGAGCCTCGCTCCTCGGTAATCTGAATTAAGGTTCACAATTGCTTCTAGCAGTCACTGGAACGCTCACTCTGAGCCTTTCATACTTGCGTTTAGAACAATTGTATACTCTATGGCTTTTTGCCTTCTTCATCTTGCTTGGGCCGGGCCTTATCCCCTCGAGCAAATTGAAAAGAAAAAACCATAGTTGATTTCCATTTATGATCACCACATTCTTGTGATTACTAATGGATCCGGTCTTGTTTCAGAAAGGTTTTCAAAACTAACATGGCAGCTTCGTTGACAATCACCTTCGACGAGAACAAGTACCAGCTAATGCTTCAAGAGAAGCAAAACGAACGCGCTCTTAAGCGCCTCGCCAGCGGCCGAAGTGTCACTTCCTTCGGTAACGCACAGGACACCGGGTCCACCTCCTCTCCCCGGTCCATCGTCTTTGGGTCGCTGGGACCTTTCCCACTTCCCGCAGAAGAAACAACTCCTGCCAAGAAGCAGAAAACCGCCCCTGGGCGCGTCACTACCGTGACACCAAGGGCAACCGCCAAGAAGACTGAAGCCCGCGACAATCCCGCGGAACCTCAGGTCTACCTCAAGACTTGGTCCCCAAGACCTTCTCCAAAACAAAGAAGGTCCCAAAGATCTGCAAGGCCAGCATACCTGGCCCCGCTCAAGGAGAACCGGTTCTACCCTCTCTCGTACACGAAAGAGGAGAAACCAGCCCTCCACCAAACAAAATCCACCCAGCACGAGCCGGCTTATTCCTATAAGCCCAAGATCAAGTCGTGCATCATCAGGCCTCAGCGAGAATCTGTCAAGGCCTGTATTCCTGCAACTCGGCCCTTCATCTCAACAGGGGCCGAGCTCGCCAAATTTAAAGCTTCGCTGCGACAGGCTAAGGACCGCATCCAGATCCTGTCCTTGCCAAATTACAAAGAAGAAAAGCTCGGCTGCTGCGCGCGAGGGACCACCTCCTTTGTGGCTAGAGCACAGCCCGAGCTAACTGAAGCTCAAATCACTCGTCGTATGCGTCGTCGCGCGGCGTATCGGCAAAAGAGACTAGAGAAGCAAAGAGCTCGGTACTCCACGCTCCAGGTCTCTCAAAAATGGGTCGAAAAAGAAGCACCCAACCAAGTTGCTACTGTCCATATGGTTGGCAAAACCAAAAGGCGCCAGAAGTCAGCAACAAAACTCCATGTCAAGCGACCGGTGACTCGCAGCGTCTCCCGGGCACAAAGACATAGAGAAGATTCTCCCACTCCTTCAAGTCAAGGACACCGGAGCGATCACTCTTCAAGCTCTTCATCCAAAAGAATGAGCTCCAGCTCAGTCACCAAGACGGTATCCTCATTCGACTCTCGAAGGATGAACGTCTTAGTCACAAATGCTGAGCAGCCTCCGCCGCAAGATGACGTAGCCACACGCATCCAGCAGCTGGAGCAGGGACAGCAGAGGATTGAAGCTCTCATGGAGAACTTACTTCTTACCCTCCAACGTCCACTAAATAATGAAGCTCCTCCAAGTCACCATGAAGAGGAGGTAA
>QPKB01000301.1:0-45832 GCA_003546025.1 Camphora micrantha
ACACAAGTAACTTTTTCTTTCTATTGGTTAAAAAAAACTATTTATTTGTTACGTGTTGATTTAGATTAACACAAAGAGATTTTTTTTTTTATTGATACTTTGATGCTACTTATACAAATTGAGAAATGGGTTTCAATTTGAGATGAAAATGGGGTGGAATTAAACAATTTTCTATGAGATTACACCACCACTTTTTTAATGAAAATTGAGCACCTATACAAGTGCACCAGAGAGAGGCCATGCAGAATTGGCCCATTCTTTCTACGTGATGACCAAGTCCATTGGTCCTATCCATCCATTCATTACCATTGAAAGAAAGAAATGACACAATAAAATAAAATAAAAAGATCTGTCCATTTGTGCAATTACATCTGCCTCATTGTTCTATGCATATGATCCTTTCTCTACTCATGTGGTCGAGTTCGTGTGGGGCCTATCATGTGGTCGATCCATTTAGCAATTCCACTTTAAACCAAGTATTATTAGTCCATTACAGAGAAAGAAAGAAGTGCCAATTAAAGTAGAATTCTAGCATTGAGCCAACCATTTAAATGAATATATGATGTTTTAGAAAAACAATTAATGGTAGATATCATTTAGATTAAATGAAACCTCACTCAACGAGTTGCTTCCTAAAATAGTAAAATCAATTCCAAACATGCTTTGCCCTTGTGCCACATATTGGCATGCATGTGTGATAAAGATGGGGAATAGATTAAAGTCATCGATCACAATTGAGACAAGCGAGAGAGAAGCGGCACGTTTATAGGATTAGGAAAATTTAACCCACCACCACAGTAGTGGAGAAGGGTCTATTATCATCTATCCCACCACAGGGGCCTATTTATAAATATTAGAAACCTTAAGGGTATATATAAAAATTGGTTCTAAGGGCAAAGTGTTATTTTATATAAAAAAAAAAGAGCAAAAAACTAACACCCTTCTTGTTTACCATCAAACCCACTTAATTAGGGATACAAAAGGTATTAAAATGCATGGGCAGGGGTCTATTTACAAATTCTGAAACTACAGAAGCCTATTTACAAATCTTATAAAGTATAGGGGGTATATACAAAAAAAAACTCTTTCTGGATTCCACGAAAATGGCTTGTAAACAAACGTGCCGTTAAAATCGATAGAATATAACTGATGCAGCAATTTCATCTTTACATATGGAAGTTTCCTCTTCACAAACGTGCCCTAATATCCGTCGCTTTGATTCTCCCTCTCTGGCCCTCGTCTCCATCTCTCGCTCTCTCCCTCTCTGCCCCTCGTCTCCCACTCGCTCTCACCTCACTCTCTCACTCTCACGTCACCTCCATTCGCTCATCTCCCTCACCATCTCCATCTCCATTCCCTCATCGACATCATCTCCATCACCACTCACGCAGACCTCACCCTCTCCATCAACGCACGCAGATCCCTCCTACCATCTCCATCTATGTTGATCTCAAAAAACCCATCTCAAAAAACCCGTCTCTTTTATCAGGCGCAGACCCATCCCACTGTAGAAAACTGGTGCCCCCTTTTCCGGTCGTCTTCTCCAAAGCCAGCACGAGTTTGACCCCTTTTCCAGTCTTCTTCTCCATCACGCAGCACTCACCCTCTCCCACCATCTCCAAAAAAAACCCATCTCTGTTATGCGCCCCGCCCTAATCTCCCTCGCTCATCCCTCTCTGGCCCTCCTCTCCCTCTCTCGCTCTCACCTCATCTCCATCACGCAGCTCTCACCCTCTCCCACCATCTCCGAAAAAACCCATCTCTGTTATACCAGGCGCAGACCCATCTCTCCCTTTTCCGGTCATCTTCTCCAAAGCCGGCACGAGTTTGCAGTTCTACATCAGGAAAAAATCGCTTTTCTTCTCTTTCCCCTTCTCCTTCTTCTGTCAAAATCCGTCGCACCAGCTCTCACGCCATCTCTTCCCGCGAGGGTCCACCGCGCCTGCCCAAATCTCCTCTAGGGCTTCTTCAGTCGTGCATCGGACAATCCGGACGGCGTTATTTAGCTTGGATTGGCAGAGAACCAGGTAGATTTTTGTGAATTTCTACTTCTTGTTTCTTTATCATCATCTGCTGCTGGCCATTTCCTCTGCATTTTTTAGGTCTTTTTTTCTCACTTTCTCTCGCTCCATTGTCTATATATTATCACAGAAATGCCTCGATCTTCTCCTCTTTCTCTGAGTATCTCTCCCCTCGTCTCGTCCCTCTTTTTTTTCTCTCTCTTTACCCTCGCAGGGGTAGCAAGGTGAGTTTCTCTTCCTCTTTCTTTCATGCCTCTTTTTTGTTTGTTGATTCCTTTGGCTATTCTCCTCTTTTCTCGATCTGTTTTTCTCCTCTGTTTTTTTTTCATAGATTTGATTTTCTTTCTTACTAAAATTTTCTAGGTTTGATGTGACAGATTCTTCAGATCTGAGCCTCAGATGCGGGATTTTTTTTCCTTGACTGTTATTTGTACGTATGTTTCTTAATTTTCTACCTAAGAAGCCCTATATATACATATTTTGCTTAATTTTTTTCAAATTTTTTGTATCAATATATTGGGTTTTCTGAAGATCTGTAAGAATTCCCTCATTTTTGGTACTGTTTTGTTTAATTCAGCTAAATAGATTTCATTAGATCTAGACGTACGTCTGGTTGAATCTGTTCGAGTTCCCTGTTTTTTTGGTGCCTTTTCATAGATCTGTTAGAGGAAATTCATTTCCTCTGCATTTTTTTTTTTAGTTTAATGAAGAAAAGAAAAGGGAAAAACGAAGAGGAGATGGCTCTCTGTCTCTCGATATCTATGTATGCATTTCCTCTGCATAATCCCACCGTTTCAACAACAACAACTGAACCTTCTTTCTCTTCTTTTCATGCAACCCCAACTCTCTAAATCCCTTCCTGCATCCTTTTCTCCCTTTTCCTTTAATCCTATCTATCATATGCAGTAGCTCTTTAGTTTGTATATATATACACATCTCTTCTTCTGCTCTCTTGATATGTAATTGGGGTTTCAATAAGAAATCAGAAGCAATTTTTAATTATACTGATTTAAAAAAAATTTATTCACTTTTTTTTTTTTTTTTTTTGATGAATGAGTTTCTACCAGGGTTGGTGTGTTTATAATCAAAAGAGTATGATGAGATTGAGCAGACTGTTTTTAGATTTTATTCAGTTCTTTTGTATATGGTCCTTTTGTGGTGATGACCAAAGTTAGACTTGTTTAGATATGTCATTACAACTTCCAAGTGTTACTTTGACACAACATGGATGTTGATGTTCTAAACAGATACTAAAAAACTATACCAACACCACCATAAATGTATATGAATATATCTTAAAAGAGTTAGTATACAATGATAATTATAGTTGTTCTAATATAAAAAAATGTAAATATTAATAGAGCTATGATCTATATAAATTGTACAAATGCTACTAAATTATAGAATCAGAAGTGTAGATATGGACTTGGCTATTATTTGCACAGTTTCCTTTCTGATTTTTATGATGAGAAGTGTTTATATGTGTTTTTGCATGCTCAGTGTGGATGCTAGTTTGGATGGAGCAGGCTTTGAGGAAAATGATTTTTTTTTTCATTAGTTTTATCATGGATGAACTTCCAGTAGAACATTGCGATTGCTTGCTAATGTTGTCCAGAATCTTGGTTATGGGCTAAATTGGATACCCACACGAGACAGATGGGCACCCATTTTCCTATGCACTTGGGGTGGCCCATAAGCCATCATATCATATCATAGAATAGATTGGTCCCTCTCTCCTAACACTTCTTCTTTATTCCTCTATGGGACAGCTTTTTGTTTTTTACTCGGCCTATAATAGTAGCAGTTATTTTTCTTTTTCTTTTTTTTCTAATTCTTTAACAGGGGCTTAATTGGTTGCTCTTTTAACCCACTGAGTGATTTAAGTTGAATGTGTTAGATTCTGTGTTCTTTTCTTTTTCTTTTTTTGATCTTGTCTTGCTTATTGATTTTGAGTGGTTATCTTCTGAGAGCATATATATATATATGTATATGTATATATATACGCACGTATATATATGTATATATATATCGCTTGTGTATGTTGTTGAGGTTTTCAAATCTGGTTTGAGATTGACGAAATCTGGACTCAATAGAGAGGATGATGGTTCTGATAGAGGTCTTCTTGTCTTTCCATGTCTTTGACAATTATTGGGTTTATGGGAGGTTCCTATTGATGATTTTCCAGTTCCTTTTTTCTTTTTTCTTTTTTCTTTTTTCTTTTTTAGAAGAATGCCGTCTTTAAATTTTATTTGGGTGCGGTGCGTGTTTTTGTGTCTAGAGGTAGAACATGTCTTTGGTTTGGATATCCTGGCAGTAGGGCTTTTTAAGGATTTTACTCAGACTAGGCCTAATAAGGATTTAGGACATGAATCTTAGTTTGGGTTCAACATGGACCATTGTTGGTGAATTCGAGTCTGCTCGATAAAGGTTGGACTCCATGATCTATGCTGGCCCGACAATTCCAACAGAATGAGAGTGAATTTATCAAAGTATAGTTCCTACATATATGACCAGGTTATGAGGCCCACAAATCAATGTGCACCACCCACCCAACAATGTTAAGGAATTGCAATCTTAGTTCTGACCTAACAACAACAAACGACATCGAACAACTTAGGCTTATATTATTTTAGCACAAGGTAGCATACGCATGCAAGAGATACTGATATAAGTTCATGCATAGCTCGCTAAGTTAGTTTGCTTCCCTGCGCTCTATTCCTAAGGCGCGATCCCAGTTCTTCCTCTCCTATTATCCTGTAGGAAGAGCTACGCACCGTCTGGAGGACGAGCTCCTAGGACCCGAGAAAGAGAAGATCACGAAGTGGGGCATCTCCTGGTTATGCCTGTTCATTCCCTTCCTTCTAATGCGCCTAGCTCTATAAGGAATTCTTAAAGCCTGTCCCTCCATTGAAGCCAAGGACTAGTCCTGCCAGGAAGCCAAGCCCCAAGCAAGGGCCAAACCTCTATCTTAGGGTTAAAAACCTCACTTCTTCAATAACAGGTAGTTTCATAAGGACTGCCCGCTTCTTCTTTGTCATTGCTTAATGCTTAAATTGCTCTTTTTGAATTCAAAATACGCGGTTTCCTAAACGATTCTACTTTTGATCTCAGTTCACTGAGTGGAAAAGGTCTTTAAGTGAAAAAGACGGTGTTTTCAAAAGTAGAATCGTTCAGATCTTAGTCAATCGAGGGGAAAAGCTCTTTTAATGAAATATCCTGGGTTTCATAGCTAGTGATCGATGTAGCAAGGGGACTTTCCAGATGTTTAACCCTGAGGAATTTATAACTTTAGGTTTAGAGGAAGCTAGGAGAAGATGGAAAGTGAAACCTTGCAGTAGGATTTTCTCTTTTGATAGCTAGATGGTTGCCCGGTAGTTTCAGGAATGGTTTACCTGAAAGATGTAGCTAACTTTAGTGTTCTAGCAGGCTAGGATGGATAAGAATGGTATTCTATCTGGATGCTAGGCCAAGAGCGGGGTATAGATAGAAAGTTTTATTGTTAGTCCTAACATGATGTTCCTTACCTCCCTGTCATTTCTCTAAGGGGAGTGAAGCATAGTTCCTTCTAACTTTCGTTTTAAGCTTTAATCTCCCTTCTAGCCTTAACCTCTCTAAGGTTTCTCTCTCTCTTTCATGGATGTTCCTAAGGGTGGTCGAAGATCACTAGAGCGAATTATATCGATGTGGGGCCCCTTTGAATCTTCACATGGTTACAATCCGGATGCTTCTCTGACATCCTATGGTTCATCGTCCTACGGTCCTCTTGTATTGCACCTAGTTACCTGTGGTTTTTTTTTTTTTATGTCTTATTATATTAGGTACGTTACATCGTCCATTAGCTCAAAACAGAATAGAACGTAGTAGATTATAACTCTCTTTTTTCTCCTATATCCCATTAGCATCCAACAACTCCCTCCAATAGGAGCAGCTTCTTGTGTTGATAGTTATCTACCGATTGTTGCTCACTCATCGTAGACTCAACATCACTTTATGAAATTCCGAATTCCGCTGGTTGGGACTCCCCTCTCGCGTCTAACTCTAGTGTATAGTGTCTAGTCTGTCTAAGATTGTCTGCTAGGCTATCTTAAGATAGCCTGCTTTGTGTGCACCACCCACCCAACAATGTTAAGGAATTGCAATCTTAGTTGTGACCTAACAACAACAAACGACACCGAACAACTTAGGTTTATATTATTTTAGCACAAGGAAGCATACGCATGCAGGAGATACTGATATAAGGTCATGCATTTCATGTGTACATTTAAAAATATATTAATGTTGTAAATGGTAATTAGGGGTTATCAGTCTAATTGAAAAAACTTCGATTTAATTTTTTGCCCACATCAGGTCTTAAGTGTATCAGCCAAAGGCAAAACTTCATGTTTTAGTTGACATGTTATCGGTTTGTGTTCATCCTTCCTTTAATACTAACAAGTCTCTCTCTGATTATTATGATTTTTCTTAACTATTTTATTTATTTTAATATTTTTCTGTGTATGCTTTTTTGTTTGTCGATGATCTGTGATGCACACACCAGTTGGCAAACCAATTCCAACAAACAAAAGACACAATGCTGCAAAGATTTTCAGCCATCCTGATGTTATTGTTGAAGAGCCCAGGTAGATTTCCACTACTTATTATGGATAGTATTGTATCTATTAGTATGTTTAATATTTTGTTAGCCGTTTTCTTTTTCTTTTTTGTTTTCCTTTAGAAAGAACCTATCCATATTTATTTGTTTATTTGTTGAGAATTAGGTGTGGAATAGAACAGGTGCAGACCCTTCTACCAAAAGATGTGAAACGGCCTATTGGGTGGCCTATGGGAGGATACCCTCGTCCTCAGGTATATAATTCTAGGCTCTGGTTCAACAGAGTTTTATTTATTTTTTGAGCATTTATTTAATTTCGCGTTACCATTGAAGTACTCTGTCATTCTAATGGATTTGTTTGTCTTATGTATTTACTAATTTTGAAAAATTTTATTAGGAAGAAAATCTCTTCTCATATCTTGGTGAACAGAATAGTTTTTGTTTCCAACCTTTTTGTCATTTTCATGAGTATAGTATTGGAAAAATCATGTATGTTGATTTTGATTCTTGGGAACAAACTTCCGCTGAGTTGTTGGCACCAATGTATTGCATACCTATCCCTTAATGGATTTTGTTTATCTCAAATCTTTAGTTTTGATAAGTCCTTAAAAGAAATAATGGAAGGTGTCATCTACAATAAGTTATCTCTGTCGTATTTATTGATTACTTTGTATTTTTCTCTTCCAAATCCAACCACAATCCTAAACGAATGGGAATTACATATGTATTTCCTATCATATCTTTACTGTTCTTCATCCGGCCTTTGCTCCTTGCAAATGAGTATCTTGATTCTTGAGTGTTAGTGTGATATGTTGTCCCATTAACTTCTTCTGGATTATGTGATTTTGGATCGGGCTCCATACTACTGTAGTGTGGGTCAAACAAGGCATTTAGTTGTGATATTGTTGATTCCCACTATAAGGCTCGTCTTTATGCTGCATCAACATCAGTAGCATCAATGGAAAAGTGATATATGCCAGGCCAAGTACAGTCACGTTTGCCTTTGTCTTCTTCCTTCTCTGAATTGGATTGGCTTCTCTCGTGATTTTGAACATTTGCTTCTTGTGCAGTGGGAATTCCAAGTGGGCCCTGCTATTCTTATCTCTACTGATGATAAATTGTGGGTTGCTCACTACAGTTTGGAGGTAATCACAACTGCATATTTGTCCCGACTTCCGAGATAAATATTTTTTTGCACTACATGATTTGGTTTAGGAAATGCTTTATTTGCAACCAACTTTTAACTCTCAACAAAAACAATTAGTTCCTAATTCACTAGATCATCAATCAAGTCATATCTTTTGTCCATTGCTCAGATTAATGACCACAACTGCATATTTGTCCTGACTTCCGAGATATTAATTGTATGCATTAGATAATAGTTTTAGGAAATGCTTTTTTTTTTTTTTTTTTTTTTTGAGCAACTTTTAATTTTCAACAAAAAAATATGGTTCCTAATTCACTGTATCAATGTATTATCAATGAAGTCATATCTTTTTGTCCATGACCCAAATTGATGATACTTTTACTCCTACTGTTGCATTTTTTCTTATTGGTAACAAAAAAGATTTATTAGTCCCGTGGCTGCGTTTGTAGATAAGAACTGTTTTTTATTTTATTTTATTTTATTTTATTTTATTTTTTGTTTTTCCTTTGCATTAAGTTCTTTGTTGTTCCTTTTCAAGTTGTCCACAATATCTTCGGTGTACTTCCTTGAATTAACCTAATGTATACTTGTATGGTATGTTTGGTGTTACTAGGAAGATTGGAATGGAGTTGGTGCTCAATCCCACCAAGGCTATTGGATGTGCTGTTGTCAACATTAGGACATAAGACTTGATTGAAGAGAGAGAATCAACGCATTGTTTCATCTTATTTGATGTGTTTGCATATTGATTTCTTGATATTGGGTAAGTGGTTTCCGTAACATGTGGAAAATGTGACCACTATAGTCTTTTTTGAGCTGCAGAATTAATTAAATAACAGGTTTTTTTGTAGTTCAGCACCTTTTATTTCCATTGTATTCCTTGTAAGTTTTTGTTAGGCTTTCATATTCCTCAGAATGTTGATGTCAGATATATGTTGAAGATTTTATTGATCCAGCATGTTTGATATTGTGTATACAATATTTTTGATTATTTATTTATTTTGATCATTTGATTTAGAGAGCATAGGGGCACCCCTTTCATTTGTCTGAACATGTTGCTAGGAAGGTTCCTCCCTATCGATGTATCTAACCCATTCGCAAGATTCTCTATTATCATCGTTGCTATCTTTCTCAGGAAAATCAGCAGAATTTTTGCTGTTTATCTTTGGCTTTTTAGATTTTTTTAAAGAGAAATTTTTTGAGAGAATTTTCAATGTACGTAAGATAGCTTGAATTTTAGAATTCTCAAAATTTAGACAAAATAGAGTTTTTGTTTGTGGAAATCTTTTTGAAAAAGTGTTAAATTTTGATCCTTTCACATTACACAGTTTGTATACATTTTCAAAACCTTTAAATGTGAAATTTTGATTTCCATTCTTTTAACGACTTGATTGAATATATAAAGGAAAACCATACCTTAGATTTATAGGTTTCCTAGTTTATCTGGGTGGATTTTTCCACAAATTAGTGAATTAAGTCGGGTACATGAAAATAGCTGCCTATTGTTGGGGATCGTTGAAAAGGAAAAAAAATCAAGAGAAAAGAAAAAAGAAGAAAGAGAAAAGCTTGTCGTTGAAATTTCACGGCCTTTTGAAAAACAATAGTGCGAAAGCCATCATGGTTGCCTTGATTCGGGTACACCCTTGATATGGGTACATGAAAAGGGCTGCCTATTGTTGGGGACCGTTGAAAAGGAAAAAAAATCACGGCCTTTTGAAAAATGATAGTGCGAAAGCCATCGTGGTTGCCTTGATTCGGGTTAGTACGAAAGCCATCGTGGTTGCCTTGATTCGGGTACATGAAAAGGGCTGCCTATTGTTGGGGACCGTTTGAAAAGGAAAAAAAAATTCACGGCCTTTTGAAAAATAATAGTGTGAAAGCCATCATGGTTGCCTTGATTCGGGTACACCCTGGATTTGGGTACATGAAAAGGGCTGCCTATTGTTGGGGGACCGTTGAAAAGGAAAAAAAAAATCACGGCCTTTTGAAAAACGATAGTGCGAAAGCCATCATGGTAGTCTTGATTCGGGTACATGAAAAGGGCTGCCTATTGTTGGGGACCGTTGAAAAGGAAAAAAAAAATCACGGCCTTTTGAAAAACAATAGTGCGAAAGCCATCATGGTTGCCTTGATTTGGGTACACCCTGGATTTGGGTACATGAAAAGGGCTGCCTATTGTTGGGGACCGTTGAAAAGGAAAAAAAAAATCACGGCCTTTTGAAAAACAATAGTGCGAAAGCCATCATGGTTGCCTTGATTTGGGTACACCCTTGATTTGGGTACATGAAAATGGCTGCCTATTGTTGGGGACCGTTGACAAGGAAAAAAAATCACGGCCTTTTGAAAAATGATAGTGCGAAAGCCATCATGGTTGCCTTTATTCGGGTACATGAAAAGGGCTGCCTATTGTTGGGGACCGTTGAAAAGGAAAAAAAAATCACGGCCTTTCGAAAAATAATAGTGCGAAAGCCATCATGGTTGCCTTGATTCGGGTACACCCTGGATTTGGGTACATGAAAAGGGCTGCCTGTTGTTGGGGGACCGTTGAAAAGGAAAAAAAAAAATCACGGCCTTTTGAAAAACGATAGTGCGAAAGCCATCATGGTTGCCTTGATTCGGGTACATGAAAAGGGCTGCCTATTGTTGGGGACCGTTGAAAAGGAAAAAAAAATCACGGCCTTTTGAAAAATAATAGTGCGAAAGCCATCATGGTTGCCTTGATTCGGGTACACCCTGGATTTGGGTACATGAAAAGGGCTGCCTATTGTTGGGGACCGTTGAAAAGGAAAAAAAAATCACGGCCTTTTGAAAAACGATAGTGCGAAAGCCATCATGGTTGTCTTGATTCGGGTATATGAAAAGGGCTGCCTATTGTTGGGGACCGTTGAAAAGGAAAAAATAATGGCCTTTTGAAAAACAATAGTGCGAAAGCCATCATGGTTGCCTTGATTTGGGTACACCCTTGATCCGGGTACATGAAAAGGGCTGCTTATTGTTGGGGACCGTTGAAAAAGAAAAAAAATCAAAAGAAAAGAAAAAAGAAGAAAGAGAGAAGCTTGTCACTGAAATTTTACGGCCTTTTGAAAAACAATAGACCGAAAGCCATCATGGTTGCCTTGAGAGGAAATCTTTTTTTTTTTGCTAAGTTTAGGTGGATTGGATTATTTGATTGAGTCGTTTTCGTGGAGGTTCTAGCGGAGCATTTAACACTTATTTTTTGATGTATACATACTTTCTCATCGTGCACGATCATATTTAGCATGATTTTGAAAATTTCTTTCCAAAGATGAGATTAGTGAACGGTATTTCAAATGTCTTTGCTTTGACTATTCTGAGAATTGAGAGTATCTAATGTTTATATATATATATATATATTTTTAAGAGTTTCTTTTGATTTCTTTAGTTTTTTGGGTTTTGTGGGTATATTCATGGCAAAACCTCACGAAGCACAATTCGTCCACTAGGGTAGCCTTGGGGTATAAGGGCTTATTGCATGCGCTAAATGCAATTGAGAGTGTCAGCGGAAGTGGCTTTTGTTTTCTGCATTAGTTTTCTTTTGTATTTTTAGGTTAGATTAGGTTAGGTTAGTTAACTTCACCTTTTCACATCTTTTGCAAAAATGTTGGTTGGAGGGTGTATTGAGTCCATGAAATTGCATCATATTGTCATTATTTCATGTAGATTTATGGACTTATTTAGGATAACTTGATTTCATTGAATTTTATTCCAGCATTCAATGTTGGAATTCAAGTCATAATTGGTCAAAATTCATTTAACTACATGATTTTCATGAAATTACTCTTTTGCATTATCCTATTATCGCATTAATTTTCTCAAAATTCACAATTATACTCATGTAGATTTTCTGCATCATTGCATTCTATGCGAAAAATCGATGAACGCAGCAGTGTATTCTTCAGTTGCCATTGTTTTCTTACTTTATTTTAGTAATTGATGGGCCATGATGGATGGATATGGTGGTAACTGATTGTAGCCATATGTATACTTCAGAAACTAGTAACCAAACTAAGTTTTCTTATGCCCTTTGTACTCAGATGATGGCCATTTCTTTGAATTTAATGCTGATTGAGAAAGGGTCCCATAGCGACTTGAGTATTTTTACATAAGATTTCTTGGTAATCTTAATTATATTTATTAGTATATATTTTATTTTCTTTTTTCTTGAATTTTAGATGATTAGGTGTTTGCTTAAGTAATTTAGTTTTAGATGATTAGGTGTTTGCTTGAGTAATTTATAATGCTGATTTGACTCTAAAACAGAAATCCGGGAGAGAGTTCTTAGATTGCAGTTTAATTATGATATTGTTTTTTAGAAAGGGTTCTAACTAACGTTGTTTTGGTGAGAACTTTATCTCATAACTGGCATGACTTTGTATTTACCACAAATAACAAACGTCAATTTTTATTTCCATAGGTTTCTTGTTTGTTTGCTTCAATCCACTTGTATGTTGACAATCTATGTTGGAATGTCATTGAGCATTTATCAATGATTACTGAATTGGTATAGTTGGCCTAAGCCATGTATTATGTGTTTTTGAGTGCAAGGCTGAGGATCCCGACACTTACATGGATTATTGAGCGTGGAGCAAGCGAGAGTATTATGCCACTAGCCATTCGAGTGACACCTGTTCATGCTTCCACAAACTAGTATCTAGAGAATGCTTTGCCTATATTGCAGAGGTCGGTATGGCTTGGATATTCTTCTTATTAAACTATAACATTACCTATTGGATTTTCAACTCCTAAGATAACATCCATTTCCAAAGAAACAAAAAATACTAACAAGTTTCTCTCTGATTATTATGACTCTTCTTTATTGGATTTTCAACTCCTAAGATAACATCCATTTCCAAAGAAACAAAAAATACTAACAAGTTTCTCTCTGATTATTATGACTCTTCTTAAGGTTTATTTATTTATTTATTTATTTAAATTTTAATGTTACTTGATATTTAAATTCAACCAAAGGCAAAACTTTATGTGTTACTTGATATGTTATCCGTTCACGTTGATCCGTTATTGTTGAAGAGCCATGGTACATTTCTAGTTACTTGATATGTTATCCATTCACGTTGATCCGTTATTGTTGAAGAGCCATGGTACATTTCTAGTTACTTGATATGTTATCCGTTCACGTTGATCCGTTATTGTTGAAGAGCCATGGTACATTTCTATTACTAATTATTGATGTTATTGTATCTTTTAGTATTCCCTATTTTTCTCTAGGAGGAACCTATCCATATTTAAAAATTCACATGCTTGACAATGTCTGAAATATTTGCTTGCTTATTATCATGATAGTTAATTGAAATTAAAATAGTACCGATTATAATTATTCCAAAGATCTTTTAGAACCATGATTTCTATATCTATACTGTAACATAAAAGCAGCAGTTTCAGCTACCATTCCAATACTCGCGGGACCCACTTAGATTTACGGCTGAGCAAAATTCTCCCCATCCTTCCTTCCTTCTCTCAAATCTTCCTCTCTGCACAGCCGTCACACAAGAAATGGAGAGTTTCACCTCGTCACCTCTTCCCCTCTTCTTTTACTTTCCCTCCTGGTGAGATGCCCAACGAAAAGGAGAGCATCTCTTCTTCTCCTTTTAAATCCCCCAATTTCCATTCTAGTACCAAAATGAAGAAAAATATGATGTTGGAATTGGGGTTTTCTCCTTTTTTAAATCCCCAATTTTTCCATTCTAGTAATGCGAATTAAATTCTTCTTCCAAATCCCACCACCGTGGTAACTGAGTGAGCGGAGAGATTTCTAGATCTTAGTGAGGATGACGTAAGGATTGCTGGTGTCACCTTTGTAGAGGGAGTTGAGGATTGTAGCTCTCTTGAGTGTGAATTTTGAGGATGGAGAATTGGGACTGGAGATTCGGCAAAACCCAATTTGGAAACAACCTTTCTAGCAGAGTTTTGTCATTGTTATTCACCGTGGTCAGAGGGTTCAGAGGGAGCAGGCTTGTGGAGCAGAGCTGCTGGGATAGAACTCTTGGTCTTTGACTTTTCAATGTTGATTGCAGGAGCCTGAACCCTCTGATGCAGCTAGTGGACGGAACCGTGTAATACTTTCCTGCAACTCCATTTTGGGGGTTTACAAATTTAAAAAAAAGAACTCCATTTTGGGGCCACATAGGAATAATCCAAACCGTTCAAGATGAATCCCATCCCCTCATGTGTTAGATCTTTAAGTTTTAGTTCAAAAGGAGTGTGTCCCACTGTCCGATTGAGCACATGACAAACACATGATTAAAATCATGTCAACAACAATTCCACCTCAGCGCGAGTCATGTTTCCACCATATGTTAAATTGGACGGTAGGGCCAATTTAAACTAATTTCATAAAAAACATTCATGTTTTCATATTTTAACTAATTTTCACATGAAATCCACTTTAAACACAATGATGCATAATTTTATGAAATTCAATGCAGTTATTCCTAAATAAGTCCAAATTCTACATGGAATGATGACAATGATATGCAATTTTATGGTCTTATCAACTGGGCCCACTGCTATGTTTTTTTGGTGGAATATGCTTTCACTGTATGCTTTTCTCATTTCTATGGCGTCAATTCTCACATTCAGAATTCTTCGTAAATGTTCAAGGTTATTTTCCTTTATTTTGACTCAGGATTTTCTCTCTACATGTTGAATTTAGAATTATTCCAGTGAAGAGGAGCTCTATTGTGTTTCTGTACCCACTAATCATCTTTACATTGGTGATGTATTTCTTATCGACTCCAAAGATGTCATTCGACCGGACCTGTCCGTTCGTGAAGGAATTGGTAAGGGTTATTTTTATAATGTTATCATAATTAGATAATTTCATATTACTTACACGCCTGTGAATGGAGCTCCTAATTACAACTCCCACAAAACTGAAGCTCTATCCGTAATTATTGAATTTGAGTCTATTTGTAACTGAATTGAGCACTCAATTGAGTTTCTAAGCCAATATCAGTTATGACAATCCTTGGTCAAGTGTGCTTGGCTTCTACATTAAAGCTATAAATCAACCTGATCAGCTTAGTCTGAATTGGAATTTTAAGAAGTTTTTTGAACTGTTATATGCTTGGTAATGTGGGCAGCAGGTGGATAGAAGATTCATTCTTTTATTTCTTTCTCAAACACTTCTTAGCCGAGCAATACTCTCATTCTACCAGCATATAGAACAATGTTTCTTTCATCTCAACTCTTTTTTGGCAAATGGAGTCTGATACTCTGTTTGCTTGTGAAAATAGAGATTGTAGTCTCGGGCGGCATGTGATGCCCCAGATTCTGTCAACCCTAGACTCAACTACCATACAAGTGGATAGAACTGGAGCTAGCAAAAGCTGAAAGTGGACAGAGACTTGTATTCTTATTCCCTTATACTTGGGCCATCAGGTGTGTGGTTTGTTTCTGTTAGTTTTCATGTCTTCGAGGTCGGGAAGATTCTGATGGCATCGTATGCGCTCAATGCAGCGCAGAATGTTGTTCATTTGGAGTGAGAGTTTGTATGTGGAATTAGCATATCTTCTTGAAGAACAGAGTTTCCAGCTTCATCCTTGTAAGTTTTCTTAAATAGAGAATCTACGCCTCTGTACACTTGTTTGAGATTCTAGGTCATAATCATATTGGAATTTTAGCCCCTTCTACCATCCCATCATCCGTTATCCTTGCAACTACAATGAGTGTTGATTTTTGTCCTCTTGAAGTACATATGGATGTCTGTAGAATGGCGAACTAGTGTGTGGATATCTTTTTTTATGCACCCTATTTATGTTGTTGCTATTTTCCCCACCTTTGTTTCTTTTGTGTGTTGCAAATTGTATCCTTAAAGGGCACATTCGGTACTAGGTGAGAAATCTGTGAGAAATCCATAAATGTGAGGATTCCTCACTGCCACTTGGAACAAGTATTCCTCAGTGAGAAATTGTATGGCTGTAGATTTCACATGGATCTCTGTGCGTATCAATGCATATAGATGAGGAAATTTGGTATCAATGCCTATCGTTGGGGATTTACAATTGCCAAACTTGCATTTTCCATGACTTTGTGAAAAACTGATGAGGTTACTCAAGGACATTGCCAAACATGATGTTAAGTGCCAAGGCTCAAACCCGCATATTCATGTGAAAAGACTCTTTAACCACCAAGATCTAGTTTGGATCCTGGATGTTAATTGCATACTATTTATAATTTATGTAGGAGATAATATATGATCTACCTTATCGATGATTTTAAGTTGTATATTTACAATGTTGGTGCCTCAGAAGATTTGGACGTTCAAAATATCCATCTGCTAGTATTGACCTCTATGGGTTCAAGTTTCAGTTTGGCCACACCACCAGATTGAGAGGTCATTGAGGAAAGAAGAAGGCAGTGATGGAATCAGTGATGGAATCCTACGGCTGTTTTGAATTGCTGATCGAAGTTGGTAACTTACAATACAATACAATTTATGTATATGAGTGTGTGCCCGATCCTATACACCAATACATTCTTTGTCACTGCCCCTTATCATTCGATTTTTTTTTTTTTTTTGTAATAACTTTAATTTCTTTAAGCATATGGAATTGTGCTTTTGTCTTCATTAACACCTTCCCACTTGGCTTGTGTTTTGCAGCGGAAAGGTCCCAAACATGTTGGGGCTTTATATCTGACTTGCCAACTATTGAAAGTGCATTTTAAGGTCACGTTTTTCTTGCTTTCTATTGTTTATTTTTCATACTATATGGAAATAATGCACTTCATTTGAGGTCAAAGCTATTGGAAATTTAAAATAGAAAAAGGTATAGCCCTCCTACATAGTGTGGCCATTATCGATCTGGATAATTCCTTGAGTAATGTATTGTTAGATGTCAATTTTAACCCTTCAATTGGTGAGATTGAGATATATAAGCTATTGATCAATCAAGAGGCATCACAAGTAGCAGTGCAGTGGCCGATTCATTTGGGTCATTTGGGTATATCCCCCCAGGTATGATAATTTATCATACTTTTTGAAATTTAATAGTTATTTGCTTCTTCCTTTGCTACTAGATGAATCAATGGTTACTTAGTTCGCACCTCATCTAATAATTCAAGTTTGCAGTGTGCATTTCACTCACACCACTTATTGGAGTACACTAATTCATTGTTGTAGGTTCAATTTGCTTAGCTAATTCATTGTGGTATATCCCCCTAGGTATGATAATTTATCATACTTTTTGAAATTTAATAGTTATTTACTTCTTCCTTTGCTACTAGATGAATCAATGGTTACTTAGTTCGTAACTCATCTAATAATTCAAGTTCGCAGTGTGCATTTCACTCACACCACTTAATTGGAGTACGCTAATTCATTGTTGTAGGTTCAATTTGTTTAGCTAATTCATTGTGGTAGGCTTTTTTTTTTTTTATAGCTAAGGATCATTAATTCACTATCAACGTTTACTATGACAAATGAATTTGTATAGTTCTCCTTATTTAGCAAAATTTAATTTTCTCATATGAGGACATGAATTTGTATAGTTCTCCTTATTTATCAAAAAAGGAAATAGTTTCTTGCTACTAATGACGTATAGGGCGGTTGATTAAGTTTCTTTCTCTCTTCCTCCTCTATCCCCTATGGTTTCCTACAAGAGTGTTAGGGTTTTCTTCTACTTGGAGATCCCACCATTCTCTTTGAGAAGTTTTTTAAGAGGGTTACAGTGTGTAAGAACACAGAGGAAAAAGGGGATCAAAATCTGCGAAAAGAGTTTTCGTAGAGATCAAGTTTTCAACTTCTCAACTTGAGTACAACCAAGCTCCTAAGGTATATATTTATTATCTATTTTGGCCTTGTGGGTATTTGATCCCTGCATCAAGTGGGTCAAAAGTTTGTAAATACCTATCCATGAGGTTCACCTACTTCAAACAATTGGTATCAGAGCGACCCTAAATTCTTATCATGATAGATCGGTCTTCCAGTCTCTACATGACATAAGGAGTCGATGGATTTAGGGTTGTGTAAGGATCAGTTTTTGATTTTTTTTTTGCATGTATTATGTTTTCAGTATGCATGAGAAGGAACTGGTTAGGCAAAAATCGTTGTTTTTCTTCCAACAGCGTGTCAGGCGCGCGAATGGATTCGTCCCCGCTTGAGCAGACCTGGTGTGAAGTGCCTGCTCGAGTGGGTTCATCTCCACTTGAGTGCGTAGGACCAGTGTCTGTTTTGACAATTCGAATTTTTCATCATGATGAATGGCACCTTCTTAGCTCTAGTTTCTATTGTATATGTGATACTAACCTTGCAGGTTGTTGTCCTCTCCATGTGACCCCATAAGTTTCTATTTTTGTTATTATTATTGGTTATGTTAGGTAACTTGTAAATGGCATCATGGTTTCCTTGGTTTTCCCGCGAAAGGGCAAGGCATGATGGTTTCCCTAAGCCCAATTTATTTCTATTAATAGATTGCCATGTAAATCTCAATTTTTGAGATACAGGAATTTTATGTATTTTTTAATTTTATTATTTGTAAATTCAGGCAGCTTTCAAGTGAAGATAGATGGTGACGATGAACTCTTGACTAAAGAGTTTGTGATGGCCAAAGAGTTTGCAGTTACTTTTAAGGAATCCCAAAGAGGACTTACTAAAAATGTTATTTTTAGTAAATATAAATTAGTAAAAATGTTATTTTTAGTAAAAATAAATTAGTAAAAATGTTATTTACTAAAAATGGGCCACATGTGGCATTTTGGCGGTAAGGGGGCCAAAATGTTATTTCAAATAAGGGGCATTTTGGGTCTTTTCCATGTGGCATTTTGGGCCACATGGAAAAGAGGACTTACTAAACTTAGAATTTCTAATTTGGCATGGACAATTGTTTTATTTAGAGTTTTTATATTTGCATGGTTGCTTACTTTATTTAGCATTTTTATTTCTTTCCAAAAACTGATCCAAACACAACAGTTTTAGAATATCCTAAAGTGTATATTTCAGTCAAAAATCGTAAAAAATGCAGTTCAAAGTAAAAGACTAAACCATAATGCCCTGACATGCCCTTAAATCCTCCCGCATGCGTTGTGATTGAAATATACGCTATTGATTGCACCAAATACGGTTTGCTGTCAAAAGTCGCTTAAAATCCCACGAGATTACTTTTTAAGCCCGAATTTGTGTGAAACTCGTTTTAAAGAAAAAAATATATCTCAAAATTTTCTAGAGCGCGTCTTTAAACTGCGAATAGTGTTTCACGCGGTTTAAAATTTACATTTTTTTAGAACGGCATATAACGCGATTTAATATTAAAATCGCTCTCGAATTCTCCAAAGCTGCGTTTCGGTCTTAAATAATCTTAAATCTCATGTAAAGCGTACCTAATCATAGACTTATTTGAAACCCATTTTAGAGAAAAGTATATTTGAATATACAAAAATGTATTTTTGAGCTAGAAACAGATTAGAATTGTGTGAAATGCAATTTGGAGCCAACATTTTTCGAGAGCTGTCTAGAATCCCCTACTCTCGGTGCGAAGCACGAGTTCCAATTTTAAACGACCCTTAATCCCATGTAATGCCCTACTATCGCCTGTGAAACGCATTTTAAATAGGAAAGTATCTCAGAATATCTTAAAATGTGTACTTGAACATAGAATCAGACAAGTGCATTTCAATGCAGAATACTAGTTTAGAATACCCTAAAATGCCCCTGAATCATTGAGTACGCGTTTTTATCGAAATATATGCTATTGAATGCAAAAATAACATTTTTTGTTAGCTAGAAACGGCTTTGCATTTCATTAGATTATTTCATTGAATGTGGTGAAACTTGATACCATCGTGTGTATTTCGATGTGTACAACAACTTTTATTTTCGTGTATTTCATTGAATGTGGTGAAACTTGATACCATCGTGTGTATTTCGATGTGTACAATAACTTTCATAATATACACATTTTCATTTAACTTGAAATGAGTTAAATGGGTTTTCATTTGACTTAAATTGAAAATATACTTGATAAATGGGTTTAAATGTAAAACAACTTTTATATATATGTTGGAGAAGAAACCAGAATCCATTTTCAGTCGGTTGTTAAGTTTTGGAATTGCTGGAAGCTAAGTCTCAGCTTGAGATGGTTTGTAGTATGAATAGTTTAAGAAATTTATTTTGGGGCTCGTTCTTGATGTAGGGTTATTAAAGAGGGTTTTGATTTGAGATTTTGATCTCAAATTTCAAACCTATCAAAGGGGTTTTTGTGTTAAATCACAGCTAAAGGCAAGTATAAATAGTTTGCAAGTATAAATAGTTTGTGATTAAATGCTAGTTGCTATGGATTTCTTCTTGATTATGTTATGAAATTTGGATTCAATCTTGTATATGAATACTTGTTTTGAAGAAGAAGATGGGTTGAATGATGATTAAATAGTATAGAAGTGTTATTTTTTTCAACTCTTCGGTATCCATAATGTATTTCATGTGTCGATGCTTCGAAAATATGTGGCAGATCCTACACACATCATTGATTATGATGAGATTCAAGTTCAATCGAACACCACTTATGTTGATAAGCCAATTAAAATTATTGATACTAAGGAGCAAGTTCTTCGCATGAGAACTATCGAATGGGTTAAAGTTCTTTGGGCTCATCAGGAACCCAATGAAGCCATATGAGGATTGGAAGAACAAATGACTTGAAAATATCCAGAGCTATTCGTTAAGGTAATTTTGTATATTATGTTTGACTTTTATTTATGTTTCATTCGAAGGACCGAATGATTCTAAAAGTTTAGGAGAATGTTACACCTCATTCCGAGTTAATCAATATTAACTCTAATTAATCGAGATTAATGTGAATTAAACATGATTAATTAACTTAATGGTGATTAATGACTAATATGGGTCAAATTAGTCTTAAGTAGATGAATAAAGCATAACGGAATGAGTTTAAAAGGAATTGATTTGATTGAATTGAACTTAGACTCAAATTAGTGGAATTAAGGACTTTCCGTAAATACGGATTTTGATATATTTCATCGAATGTGGTGAAATTTGATACCATCGTGTGTATTTCAATGTGTACAGCAACTTTCATAATATACACATTTTCATTTAACTTGAAATGAGTCAAATGGTTTTTCATTTGACTTAAACTGAAAGTATACTTGATAAATGGGTTTAAAAGTAAAACAGCTTTTATATATATGCTGGAGGAGAAACCAGAATTTCAACCGTGAATCGCCTAAAATGCAGTTTAGAGTGAACAAATTTCTAAAGCCGAATAGAATGCAATTTTATATTAAAATAGCCCTCGAACTACCCGTGGCATGCGTTTTGGTCTTAAACAACTCTAAAACTCATTTAAAGCGTTCAAATCCCTACAATCGTTTGAAACTAATTTTAAAACAGAGAATTATGTCAAGATATCTAAAACGCATGTTTTAGTGTAGAATCATATGAAACAAATTTCAAAGCAAAAAACTAGACCAGAATACCTAAAATGTCCTAAAATCTTGTAGTACGTGGTTTTATCTACTTACAAGTTATTGATCGCACGCAATAAGTTTTTTATCCATTAGAAACAGGCTTGAATCCCACGAGATTAGTTATTAAGTCTTAATTTTCTAGAGTGTGCCTTTCAACCGTGAACAGCGTGAAATGCGGTTTAAAGGTTACATTTTCCTAAAATAGCGCTCGAATTGCCTGAAGCGTGCGCTTCAGTCTTAGACAGTCCTAAATCGCATGTAGAGGGTACCTAACCCTAGACTCGCTTGATTTTAGAGAGAAAAGTATATCTGAATGTATTAAAATGTGTATTTCAGTTAGAAATGGATTAGAAATGCATGAAATGCTATTTAGAGCCAATATTTTTCGAGAGCTGTCTAGAATCCCCTACTCCCAGCGCGAAGCACGAGTTTCAGTCTTAAACGACCCTTAATCCCATGTAATGCATTCCTAATCCTAGTGTCACTTGAGAAACTCATTTTAATAAAATGCGTATTTCAACATAGAATCACATGAGTGCGTTTCAATGCAAAATACTAGTTCAGAATACCCTAAAATACCCCTGAATCATTGGGTATGTGTTTTTAACGAAATACCGGCTATAGATTGCACAAATTACTTTCTTTGTTAGCCAAAAACCGCCTTGAATACCATTAGATTAGTTCTTTTTTCCTAATTTGTTTGAAATCAGTTTTAAAGTAAAAGGATAACACCGAATTTTCTAGAGTGCGTCTTCCACTTCTGAACTGCGTGAAACGCAGTTTGCACCCAACATTTTTGCAGACCCACCCAAAATTCCCTAAGAACTGCCCGAATCACGACTTTCAGTCTTATACAACCCGTAACCCTCTACAATGCGTTCCTAATCGTAGAAACGCGTGAAACACATTTTAAAACAAAACAAATCTTATGATATCGTAAAATTCGTATTTCGGCCCATAATCGTATGAAACAAATTTCAGAGTAAAAGATTAGACAATTAAACCCTTAAATGCCCTAAAATCATTATGCACACTTTTTCATCTAGATATCGGCTATTGAATGCATGAAATACAATTTTCATACGGAAATGGCTTCAAACCCCCATGAGATTAGTTCGTTAGGACACGGATTTGCCCTAAACACATTATAAATGAAAAAGATATTTAAGTATTTTCTAGAGCGCGTCTTTCAAATGTGAATCGCGTGAAATGTAGTTTACAGACAACATTTTCCTAAAGCCGAATGGAATGCGTTTTTAAATTAAAATAGCCTCGAACTACTCAAAGCACGTGTTTCGGTCTTAAACAACTCAAAATCCCATTTATAGCATTGAAAACCCTACAATCTCATGAAATCAATTCTAAAATAGAAAAGTATCTCAAGATATCTAAAACGCATGTTTCAGCATAGAATCGCATTAAACGAATTTCAAAGCAAAAGACTAGATCGAAATATCCTAAAATGTCCTAAAATCTTTTAGCACGTGGTTTTACCTAATTGCAGACTATTGATCGAACGAAATAAGTTTTTTGCCCATTAGAAGCGGGTTTAAATCCCACATGATTATTTCTTAAGTCCTAATTTTCATTAAAAATGTTTTACGGTAAAATGCATTCCATTGCAGAATACTAGTTCAGAATACCCTAAAATGCCCCTGAATCATTAAGTACGCGTTTTTATCGAAATATAGGCTATTGATTGCACAAATTACGTTATTTGTTAGCCATAAACGGCCTTGAATACCATTAGATTGGTTCTTTTGCCATAATTTTTCTGAAATCCGTTTTAAAGTAAAATGATAACACCCAATTTGGTTCTTTTGCCATAATTTTTCTGAAATCCGTTTTAAAGTAAAATGATAACACCCATTTTCGAGAGCTCGTCTTTCACTTGTGAACTGCGTGAAACGCAGGTTCACCCAACATTTTTTCAAACTCACCTAGAATTCCCTACGAACTGCATGAATCACAACTTTCAGTCTTAAATAACCCTTAAGCCCCCACAATGCGTTCCTAATCCTAGAATCGCATGAGACACATTTTAAAACAAAACGAATCTTAGGATATCGTAAAACTGGTATTTCTGCCCATAATCGTATGAAACACATTTCAGAGTAAAAGATTAGATCATTAAACCCTTATATGCCCTGAAATCATCTGGCACGCTTTTTCATCTAGATATAGGCTATTGATTGCACAAAATACAATTTTCATTTAAATACGGTTTAGAACCGCCACGACATTAGTTCTTAAGCTCGGATTCGCCCGAAACACATTTTAAATTAAAATTTTATTCAATAATTTTCTAGAACGCGTCTTTCAACCGTGAATCGCGTGAAATGCAGTTTGGAGATAACATTTTCCTTAAACCGAATAGAACGTGATTTTATATTAAAATAGCCCTTGAACTACCAGAAGCACGTGTTTCGGTCCTAAACAACTCTAAATCTCATTTAAAGCGTTTAAAGCCCTACAATCACTTGAAAACAATTTTAAGACAGAAAAGTATCTCAAGATATCTAAAATGTATGTTTCAGCATTATATTGCATGAAACGAATTTCTAAGAAAAAGACTAGACCATAATACCTTACAATGTCCTAAAATCTTACATCACGTGGTTTTATGTCCTTACAGGCTATTGATATGACGAAATAATTTTTTAGTCCGTTAGAAATGGGCTTGAATCCCATGAGAATAGTTATTAAGTCTAATTTTCTTTAAACATGTTTTACGGTAAAACGATATCACTTAATTTTTTAGAGTGCGTATTTCAACCGTAAATTGCTTCAAACGCAGCTTACCATCAATATTTTCCCAGAGACAGCTAGGAAATCCCCTTCGAACTGCTCGAAGTACGGGTTTAAGTGTTAAACAACCCCGATCCCATGCAATACATTTCTAATCCCAAAATCACTAGAAATCCATTTGTAAGAAAAACTTATATCAAAATATCCTAAAATGCATATTTGAACCAAGAATCGTAAAAAATGCAATTCAAAGTAAAAGACTAAACCATAATGCCGTAACATGCCCTTGAATCCCCCAACATGCGTTGTAATTGAAATATACGCTATTAATTGCATCAAATACGTTTTGTCGTTAGAAGTTGCTTAGAATCTTACGAGATTACATCTTAAGCCCAAATTTGCGTAGAACTCCTTTTAAAGGAAAACATATATCTCAAAATTTTCTAATGCACGACTTTCAACGGCGAAAAGCGTAAAACGCGGTTTAAAGTTTACATTTTCCTAGACCGCATAGAATGCATTTTAATATTAAAATAGCGCTTGAACTGCAAGAAGCATGTGTTTCAGTCTTAAACAACTCTAAATTGCATGTAAAGCGTACCTAACCCTAGACTCGCTTGAAACCTATTTGAGAGAAAGTATCTTTGAATCTATTAGAATGTGTATTTTCGTTAGAAACGGAATAGAATTGTGTGAAATGCGATTTGGAGCCAACATTTTTTTAGAGTTGTTTCGAATCCCCTACTCCCGGCGCGAAGCATGAGTTTTAGTCTTAAATGACCCTTAATCCCATGTAATACGTTCCTCACCCTAGTATCAGCTGAGAAACCCATTTTATATAGGAAAGCATCTCAGTATATCTTAAAATGCGTATTTCAACATAATATCACACGAGTGCATTTCATTGCAGAATACTAGTTCAGAATACCCTAAAATGCCCTTGACTCATTGAGTACGCGTTTTTGTCGAAATACATGCTATTGATTGCACAAATTACGTTCTTTGTTAGCCAGAAACAACCTTGAATACCATTAGATTAGTTCTTTTGCTAGAATTTTTCTGAAATCCATTTTAAAGTAAAATGTAACAGCCATTTCACCCAGGGTTGAGAGCGCGTCTTTCATTTTGACGCAGTTTCACCCAACATTTTTCCAGACCCACTTAGAATTCCCTACGAACTGCCTGAATCACGACTTTCAGTCTTATACAACCCTTAACCCCCACAATGCTTTCCTGATCCTAGAATCACATTTTAAAATAAAACGTATCTTAGTAAATTGTAAAACTCGTATTTCTTCCCCATAATCGTATGAAATACATTTCAGAGTGAAAGATTAGACCATTAAACCCTTAAATGCCCTGAAATCGTCCATCACGCTTTTTCATCCAGATATAAGCTATTGATTGTACGAAATATAATTTTCATTTAGGAACGGCTTAGAACCGCAACGACATCAGTTCTTAAGCCCGGATTTGCCCGAAACACATTTTAAATGAAAAATATATTCAAGAATTTTCTAGAACGCGTCTTTCAACCGTGAATTGCGTGAAATACAGTTTGGAGACAACATTTTCCTAAAGTCGAATAGAACGCGTTTTTATATTAAAATATCATCAAACTACCCGAAACATGTTTTTCGGTCATAAATAACTCTAAATCTCATTAAAAGGTTTCAAAGTCCTACAATCGCTTGAAATCAATTTTAAAACAGAAGAGTATATCAAGATATCTAAAATGTATGTTTCAGCATAGAATTGCATGAAACGAATTTCTAAGCAAAAGACTTGACCAGAATACCCTACAATGTCGTAAAATCTTCCAGCACGTAGTTTTATGTACTTATAGGCTATTGAAATGACGAAATAAGTTTTTTGTTTGTTAGAAACGGGCTTGAATCCAACGAGATTAGTTATTAAGTCCTAATTTTCCTTAAACATGTTTTATGGTAAAACTATATCACTTAATTTTCTAGATCGCGTATTTCAACCGTAAATTGCTTCAAACGCAGCTTACCCTGAATATTTTCGCAGAGACGGCTAGGAAATTCCTTTTGAACTGCTCGAAGCACGAGTTTAAGTGTTAAACAACCTCGATCCCGTGCGATACATTCATAAGCCCAAAATCACTAGAAATCCATTTGAAAGAAAAACTTTTATCAAAATATTCTAAAATGCATATTTGAGCTAAGAATCGTAAAAAATGCAATTCAAAGTAAAAGACTAAACCATAATACCCTGACATGCCCTTGAATCCCCCAGCATGCGTTGTAATTGAAATATATGCTATTGATTGCGCCAAATATGTTTTGTCGTTAGAAGTCGCTTAGAATCACACGAGATTACATCCTAAGCCCAAATTTGCATGAAACTCGTTTTAAAGGAAAACATATAACCCAAAATTTTCTAGTGCACGACTTTCAACAACGAAAAGCGTGAAACGAGGTTTAAAGTTTACATTTTCCTAGAACTGCATAGAACGCGATTTAATATTAAAATAGTGCTCGAACTGCAAGAAGCATGTGTTTCGGTCTTAAACAACCCTAAATCGCATGTAAAGCGTACCTAACCTAGACTCGCTTGAAACCCATTTGAGAGAGAAAGTATCTCTGAATCTATTAGAATGTGTATTTTAGTTAGAAACGGATTAGAATTGCGTGAAATGTGATTAAAAGTCAACATTTTCTGGGAGTTGTTTAGAATCTCCTACTTCCGGCGCGAAGCATGAGTTTCAATCTTAAACGACCCTTAATCTCATGTAATGGGTTCCTCACCCTAGTATCAGCTGAGAAACCCATTTTAAATAGGAAAGCACATCGATATATTTTAAAATGTGTATTTCAACATAGTATCACACGAGTGCATTTCATTGCAACAGTTTGTAAATTCTCTTTTTCTTTTATAAACAAGTTTACTGGAGTATTTCGAGAAATCTTTTTAAATAAATGGGTGAAGACTTCATTTAGAAATTCTTCAAAGGATTTATTCTCATCGAGTATAAATGGTAACTAATTAATTACAATAAATCTTACAAGTTCATATCTAGCATTGGAAGGGTTATAATTAAAAACTACTAAACTACCATATGAAGAACTTTGAGATAGTAGAGTCTACATGCCACTACCTCCTGCCGCCGGATTGACATTCCCTCCTGCATGTTTTGGCCATACACAGTTGCATCTGTCTATTTAGGTGGTGCCACCTGATGACTTACAACTGTAACATTATTTACAGAATATGCATTACGCCTTTTCCATTGTGTTTAACTTCAAAAGTCAATTTTCTTTTCTTTTTAGTAGAAGTTTGACGTTGGACGCCAGATTCAGGTGTGCTTTCTACCTCTAGATTTTGATCTAGACCCACATTTGCAGCATTTGAATAATTTAGATTAAAGTCAAAGTTGAACTGTTGTGATGGTCAAGTCATTTTTTAAACAAAGTTTATAAAAAAAGGTAAGCAAATAATTATATATAAATATTCCTTATGTTGAAAATCTTTTAAGTGTTGAAATGACCCAAAATGCCCCTTATTTGATCATTTTTTGGCTTGCTTTCCTGAGCTGTGGCGGTAAGGGGGCCCGTGCGTTTGATAGGTCGGGGTGTGGCACGTTGGCTGGCGGTAGTCCTGGGTTGCCAGGCCCGGCCTATTTCACACCCCAAACAGGCGCTGTTTTCATTCTTCTATGCACTTGGCCAAACCATCTCTGACTCTTAATACATTGATTGGGGTTTTAAAGTAATTAAGCTTCGACGACGATGGTGACGACAGTGATATCAATAAGGTGTAAGCTGTGTTTTGACTCGCTTACAAAATGTTTAAGATAATGTATACTACTACTATACTACTACTAGTATTAATATTATTATTGTTATTGTTATTAATATTATATTTTTGCAAAGTTGGACTACTGGTCATGAGTGATAGTTAGAACCTGAAGACCCAGGGACTGAATCCTGGGCATGTATGCAATACTAAGGTGCCAACACCACTCAACCATGAATGTGTGTGGGCAGGTTCATTATTTTTTTTGGTTTGGTGTATAGGTTCATCAAATGAATGTCGTGTTTTCTAAAGTTCTACAATATATATACATTTCCGGAACTGTTTTGCATTCACAGATGGTTGGTTTTGATGAATCCACAAGTGAACTCCCTTAGTGGTGAAGCTGAGATGGTTGGTTTGAGAGAGTCTATCCAACAGTTATTAAGGTCGTGCTGGAGGTACAATAAGAACCTTGAGGAGCAAGCTGCTCAACTGCATATGCTAACTGGATGGTCTCAGATTATGGAGGTAAATGCCTTTGTCCATGGGTAGATGTTGCATATCTTTGCTTTCTCTTCCTTAATTTGTCTTGTGTGTTTGGTACTTGCTTCTACATTTGTGCTGCTTTCTCTCTGTTGAAGCATGCTTTAACTGCTTTCAGGTCTCCATATCTAGGCAAATGTCGTTTCTTGAAAATCGTTCCCAAATTTTGTTTGAGTGAGTGAACTCATCACATCCTGAACTGAGCTTCTTCCTTTTCATCAGAAAATGTATGATCATTTTTCTTTGTTGGCAGAGTGCTTGATGCCTCTTTGAGTTCATCAGCTTCTCCAGACTGTTCATTGAAAATGGCTATAATATTGACCCAGGTACATATAATTTATGTTGTTTTATCAGATAGACCTTTAGCAGCACTTCCAAGCTTGTTTGGTTGCCCTGTTTTTCTCTTCTTTATATTTTGGTTTATGGCTGTGCTATGTATATTCTTAGGTTGCTCTCACATGCATGGCAAAACTAAAAGATGGGAGATTCTTATGTCCCGGAGGTGTAAATTCTGACAATGTCACATGTCTCGATATTATTTCGGTTAAACAACTTCCAAATGGGGCTTGCCATTCTATATTGTTTAAGCTCGTCATGGCAATTCTTAGACATGAAACATCAGAAATCTCGAGGAGATGGTACAAGTTCTTGGATTCGCTGTTTCTTCATTTTATTCAATTATTGTTTTGAGGTTTGCTAATGTTTTCTTATTTCTCCATATTTTAGCCAATATGCATTACTGCTTAGCTACTTTCAGTATTGCCGGAGTATGCTTGATCCCGACGTACCTTCATCTGTTCTGCAGTACTTGCTGCATGGAGAACATGATGGAGAGGAAGAATTGGATCTTCAAAAGGTTTCTCATGTTTTAAAGTGCTTAACTATACACGTATTTACACCAGATATAATTTGCTTATGCTTGTTAATGTTCTCTTTCTATTTACAGATTGATGAAGAACAGGCAGAGTTAGCCCAAGCCAATTTTTCAATATTGAGGAAAGAGGTTCAGGCTATTCTTGATGTGGTTAGTATCTTATATGTCGTTATTATCTGCCTTTGCTTTGGTTTTGGTCATTATACAATTTTTTTTTTCAAACATTCATTTGCAAACCAAGGATTAAAATCTTGGTTTTGGTCTGCTAAGAATTAGAGCGGACTATTATGTTAATATAGGATATTCAGGGACTAACTTGTAATTTAGGACCACAACTGCACATTTCTCTGTCACAAATTCTTCTTCCTTTTCTCTGTTCTATCTGTTTCAGATCTAGGGGTTTTCAGACATTTAGAAGAAAGACCCAATATATTTTTAGATCAATTGGTACCATCTGGTAACAGAGCTCTCCAGTCACTATGTGACTGATATTTGAGGAGGTTTGTTGGAGGAGATTGAAACAAAAATCAGCATTTAAGGGTTTCTTAGGCTGGCTAATGTTGGGAAGTCCCACATCCCACATCGCCTAAGTAATAGGCTTGACATGTCTTAATATACCTGTATGGGCCTTTCACCTATCAGCTTAAGCTTTTGGGTTGGTGTATGGTTTCTTACATGGTATCAGGTTGGGTTTCGATCCTGTTGTTATTGTGTAGCCCACGTGACATGCTCGTCCATGAAATTTGTTGGGCCTGCACTTGATGGGGAGTGTTGGGAAGCCCCACATCCCACATCGGCTAAGTAATAGGCCTGACATGTCTTAATGTACCTATATGGGCCTTTCACCTATCAGCTTTTCCCTGAGGGTCTGAAAGAGCTGTAAAGCTATAACCTTTCTGGAACTTGAAGAAATTAATTTTTCATGGTTCCTGTGAGGGTCTAAAAGAGCTGTAAAGCTGTAACCCGTTTGGAACTTGAGGAAATCAATGTTTCATGGTTGATTTCTCTCTCTCTCTCTCTCTCTCTCTCTCTCTCTCTCTCTGATTCAAGTATACTAATCACAGTTGTCAATATCGTTTCGGACCCCATTTCGGTATGCCCTCCAAAAGGAAATGTTACGTCCGATTCGGAATTTCAACGAAAATTTTCGGAATTACATTTCAGGGGAAATATAAAAATAATATATGTAAAAAATAAAAAATAAGTAACAAATATGGATTTAATCCATTCTAGTAAAACTTTTTGGAATTACGTTTTGTGGAAATATAAGAAATACAAAGACTATATATGTATAAAAATTAAAAAAAATTAATTATTTAATATATTATTTCGGCCAAAATAGTCCAAAATCAGAAATTTTGGCCAAAATCGGCTGAAATTTAAAATGAAAAATTTTATGTGAAATTTTGTTACAGCCACTTGACCGAAACGAGAAGTTTTGGCCATTTCGGCCGAAACTGTATGAAATTGTTAACTATGATACTAATTTACATTTTTTTTATGTTGTTATTTAAGAGGGTTTGGGGCCGATGCAGCAATCCAGGGCTGACATTAGCACCTGTATATTCAACAAAAGTAGGGGATAATCCCAGTGTAATGTGCAATCAGCTACTTATTGTTGTGTTACTACATCTTCTTATGGTGTTTTAAGTCCAGTTTGGTTAAATTGTCTATGGAAAACAGCACTATGTGTTTGGGTGATTGTGTAAGAATCCAGTCTTATTGATAATAATTAGTTAGTGTGTGCTTTTCAAATCAGATCATAGGAGTGCTGTTTGGCATTGATTTATCTGACTGTTTTATATAAGGAGCAATTGAGTTTTGAGTTTAATTTGGAGTCCAAGCAAGGAGACAGAAGTTCTACACCTCTTTCCAAAAATTACCTAGTGTTGTTTGTTTCCTCAAAGTATGAGGATTACACCTAGTTTGTTTGGTGGAAATAACTATATGACATTGGGCCTACCTAGCTATAATGACTATTGGAGGGGCTTAAAGACTTGGTTACGTTTGGGTGAGTGTTGAGGAACGTCCATTAAGGATCCAAAACATTCAGATTGGGTCTCTGAAAATATGTTAATTATGAATTGAATTTTATATTGTCACGACCCAAATTCCGGGGCCTTGTCGGATATCCGGATCGTGATTCTATAGCAATATTTACCATGCATACATCAAATAATTTTCACAAGGAATTAGACATTTAATTCAAATATAAATAAATATCATTAAATCTATGAGAATCCACTTATTATGTTTTGACTCAAAACAATAATGTGATTAAAACATTTAAATATCTTCTCCTAAACAAGGGCTAATAATTCTATCAACTATTTAAGCATTTCTCGTTCTCTCCCTTCAACCAAGCATGCAGAAATCTACGTACTGATCGTTGATCCGCTTTGGCCCACCCACGATATTGTTACCTGAAGGGGGCAACGCAACGTCAATACTACTAGTGAATGATTATTCCTAATTACACAAGTCACATATGATATAATCATCACATAATCAACAAATCTGAATCAATAAATCAAATATCATTAAAAGTACATTCACATCCAAATCCGTGCCCATGCACAATACCATGCCTCAAAGGCCCATTGTATACATGTATACCGGTCACCATGACCCTGTATCATCAGACACGTCCACTAAGGACTAGTCATCATAATGGCCATTCACGTCCACTAAGGACCAGCCTATACAAAGGCCATCAACCATCCGGACACAAGTCCAACATCCCACGTCTAGGACCCATTGCACAATTTCATAATAACACATCAATTGGAACTCAGCATTATTAATAATGTACATAATCAGCTGTGTGGGCCCAGCCCCCTACACAATTTTCTTGTTAATGCCCCACTTCTAGTCATGACTAGTATTAATAGATGTAAGGGTGGCCCACTCTTTATCGTAAGTAGAACATTACACAACATCACATTAAATTCCATGTAGATAATCACAGTTAAATTGCGACAAAACATATAGTTAATCATAGTTAACTATTCACAAACCCTATAATTAATCACAATTAATTTATTAATTTATGTACTCCATCCGTCCACCTCCATATACATAGAATGACAAAAGCACAATGGTTCACGCCTAAGACCCTTTTGATAAAAATCCAGTGGGTCCCACTGGTCCAATCCAAGGTCAGGCCTCTAGTTCAGGGTCGCCGAAGGTTTAGCCCCCTATTCATTGGTTCTAATCCATCATCAAACCATATCCTGGGGCCCACAAATCAAAACTGATGTCTATTGCTTTCTGCACAATGTCATGCCTGGCTATCTTTGAATTCATTGAACAGTGGGTCCCACTGATCCAAATCCCTGATGTCCCACTTCTTTATGATCGCCCAGGGGCCCCACACCTAATGACTAGATCTATTTCCAGTCTAGTGGCCAGATGATCTCAGTAAGCCCTGTCGACACACGGTCACAATTTCTGTGACAGATGCCTCCCATGCACTATGGTGATTGGATGAAGAGCCAGGTGGGGTCCACTCTCCATGGGTCCTCCACTCTAAGGGTCGCCCATGGCTCCCCTCATGGATCCCTAGACCAGATCTTCCATCTGGTGGGCCATGGGGTCCCACAACCCCTGTCGTTGGAAATTCTCCTCTTTGTGCCAGGGAAAATATTAGGTGCAAAATTGCACCGATTCATCATCCAATCCTCCCTTTCCACATGAATCATCATCCAAAGCAAGATTACTAATGGAAATCCAATCTCTTCTATTTTACCAAGAAATCAGCCTTTTTCTACCACAATCCAGAACCTGGGTGTGTCAAATTATCTTTAAACTATTTACACAAATAGCAATTCCACAACATATGAGTTCGTCAAGCATTTATCTCATCAACTTAAACATGGATTGAATAATTAGGGAAGATTTACTCACCTTTGATAAACGATCGTTGCCTTTGCAATATGTGGACGCGAATAGGACATCAATCAGCCTTCCTCTCCTTTTCCTAAATTGCAGCACACAAGTCTCACTCTCAGAATTTCTCCAAAGGAAGAAGAACAGAATACCAGAAAAATAGAGCAGAATGCTGTCTATGGGTTGTTGGTTGTCTCTCTCTCTCTCTCTATATATATATATATAAAGGGAATGTAGAATCCTAGCCATCTCAAACTTCCCATTTAGAGTTGTTTTACAACTCCTCTTCTTTCCAAAACCCATCCACATGAATACTACTAATTCTATTATAAGTAACACTTCTAATTCCAAGTAATACTTCTAATTTCATAATAAGAGATCAGCTAAGGAACTACCTGGGCCAGACTAAGCCTGGGCCCAGGATACATAGGATATTACATATATTCTACGGAGCTGATTATAGCTATTAGTTTTCGGTATTGTCAAACAACAAAAGAATTTTGGTACTGTAGGGAAGCTGCTCAAGATAAACAAGGATTAATTATGTAGGATCTAAGATTGTTAGGAGATCTACTATATGGTGTTTAACCCTTACTGGTGGAAATCTGGTCTCATTGAAAAGCAAGAAACATGTAGTAGTTGCTTGATTTAGTTCTGATGCTGAGTCTCAAGTGATGGCATATGGAAACTGCCAGTTATTATGGTTGAATATTTTATTATGTCAATTGGGTTTTTAGGAAAAGATGTAATTGACCTTGCATTGTGGCAGTATTCAGCCATACATATTGCAAAAATCCCAGTTTATCATGAACTTACAAAACACATTGAAGTTGATTGCCATTTCATCTATAAGAGAAGGTCAATAAGAAAGTCCCAAGTTGGCATAGAAAAGGACCGGTAATTAGAGGGTAGATTACTAGATTTTCTCACGAAAGCAATGACAAAAAAAAAAAAATAATAATAAAAAATAAAATCTTTGTGGTGTTTTTTCGCTGCTGGCATAGTGAATATATACACACTAACTTAAGGGCGGGTGTTAGGAAATAAAGTAGGATAATTTCATAAATATAGGGAAACCATGGACAAACTAGTCATTTTGGAAAATATGGAGGACGTACTTTTTAAATACAAAAGTTATACTAAAATTTATGTGTGTGGTTGCCCAACCCGAGGGACCACAACTGTTCAATTCTCTTTCACAAATTCTTCTTCCTTTTCTATATTTTTTTTCCTTTTCAATTTTAGGGTCTTTTTCCAGAGCTAAGGGTATGTTTGTTTACTTGTGTGGCATAGTAAAAGTTTAGATGAATGCCACATCGCCAACACATGCCACATCGCCAACACACTCACGGCTGAGTGCTGTTGGTACCTTAGCTTCACACACACAACCAAGGTTCGATCCTTGGGTCCATAGGTGAGAGAGAGTCTTATTAAAAAGCACTTTTTTTTTTTTGTCTCCACTTAACTCCACCACACAATACTACACTTTCTTGGGTAAGGAAAGGTAGCATGCAGCAAGGATCAAAATAGCAATTGCGGCGGGCATAGTGACTAGTAGCTAAAACGCTACTAGCGGTAAAGGCGTGAATTGAAAAAGTTGTCAATTTTTTTGAAAAAATATATAAAAAAAAACTCAGAATATTGGAAAATGTTAGAATTTGATGCTTTTTTTCCTTATAATAACTAATATGGGGGATCAGAGAGGGAGGAGAGAGGAGGTTTTTTTTTTTTTTTGATTGGGGTGGGGGTAGGGGGCATTAGTGTATAGAAGTGCTGCTGAATAACTATTAAAAAAACAAAATTGATCTTATTTTTTCATATATTCATGTTGGTTAGCTGTACTAAGTTCGATTCTGTTATGTATTTCTAAATTCATAATTCAATTAAGCAATTTAGTACAGCTGTATATTGCAAAGGATAAATAAATTATGAAATAATGCTTAAATAAAATTTAAAGTTCAAACCAAATAACAAATTAACTTTCATCAAAACAAACAATGTATTTTTGTTGAGTGTAGGGACCAAATACCTCTACCAATTCCAGGATATACCTAGAGAAGAACCCTTTAGAGAGGAACTCTCTGCATCGACTGCAATTCAGCGAGATCTTGTTTTTTTTTTATGGGGGTTCTTTTAAGTATAAAAGGGTAGAAGAGTTATGTAGAAATGCTATTTGGAGAGAAGAAGAAAAGAAACAAGCCTTAGTATGCAGTTTAGATTGTTTTGGAAAATAGCAGTACGTCTCACTCCGTAGCGGCCGCTACGTCCATGGCATGTTGTGAAATTTGTTTTTAGAAATGTCACATCATGAGAAGAAAAAACCCAGATATCTTTTGATGAACTGTTATAGTCACAACTCAGTTACAACGGAACCAATAATACCCATTGGTACCAAGTTGTATATCTGAATTGGACTGGGTCCTTCGACTTTTATAGTTAAACATGAACGTCTCAAAGACCTGAAAAATGGAAGAAAATTTCTATTGAAGTAAAATTTTGGTGAGTTTAGATGTTCTAATGTTTGAATTTATTTACTTACTAGATGTGATTGCGAGTGTAACCTTACCCAAAAAGGTAAATTCTATAGGCCATTGACTTCCCATGATAAATTTTGGGGTGGTATTGAATAGCATTGCGGACCACCACATTGATGGATTCATGACATACAAATACAATGGACCACATACGAACTGTACCATGCAATGCACCACATTGGGATATAGTTGCTGTAAATCGGAAATTCTGCTGTACAAACTTCTGTAAATAACATAATGCATCCTATAAACATTAATGCACCTCAGATTGAGAGGCTTCGAATATTCCATCCTAATTCTCGAGTGACTAGGGTTAGATCTGATAATGTGCTGCATACTATAGGAATAAAAAGTACTGGGTAGAAAGGCAGATCAAGTTTTGCTGAAATTTGAAAGAACAGGCTCTGATGGAAAAGAAAAGGTGCTTAAATCTGTTTGGTGTTCAAGTAAAAGGAGTGTTAAAAGAATGTGGGAAGATATTACTGATAGGGAAGATGATCATTAGTTTTGAATCAATGCAGTAGCCGAAGAACAATAATCACTGAGCTCAGCAATGTCAAGAATGAGGCAGCTGGAACATGAAAGTGGTGAGCTAATGGGGGTGACTTTCTAGGAAGATTTTGTTGCTGAAGTTGTTTTTTTTTTTTTTTTTTAGAAAGTGGGAATAGTGGGATCATAGAAAACCTGCACAAGAAGCTATTAAAAAAAAGAGAGCATGTTTATGATGTGAGTGGGTGGTTGTTTGTAATTAGGATAACGACTCACTTGAACAAACATGTTCTATATGCTCATACTTCCTTACGTGCTAAGAAGATGCAGAATGATATATATTTTAATGATGTTATTTTTGTCACATATAAAGGGGTCATTGCTTTGGTGGAATGGTAAAAGTCTTAGGTGCCATCCGCTATAGTTAGAAACATGGGAGCAGCCATTGTATGAAATTGCCAAAGGTTGGGTTTGTCTCCGGTCAGTATCCTCCCAGGACCCTACTTCGACGGGACTCGCATTGGGTAATGACCTTTTTTTGGTGACATGTTAGGGGACTTGCTAAGAAGAATGGGAGACGATTAGAAAAATGATGTAAACTGTGTTCGTGTATGTGGTTGTTGTTTCAAAGGCTTGACTGAGGATGAAAGTAAAAAGGTTATGGTGTTTGCTAGAGTGGTGGGCTTTCTTAACTTGAGTTCAAGTGTTCTTCTCCAATTCTTTCATTAGATGCCTACTCTTAGGGCAAGTTTGGATGGGTGAGGATTTGAACTGGGGCGTTGCGGGTGGTGCAAACGTGCAGGTTATAGCACTAAATATCCATCAGGTTGATCAAAGGATCAAAATAGCAGTTGCGGCGGGTGTAACGGCCAGTGGTCAAAATGCTATGTAGCCGGCGATACGTAGCAGTTAAGGTGACACGTAGCAGTGTAACGGTGTGAATTTTTTAAGTGGTATAAAAACCGAATATTGTATAATGGGCAATCTTTTTTTTTTTTTTTTTTTTTTTTTGTGATTTGAAACCATATAAGAGTAGAGACAACTTTAGTTAAGGCTATTGAGGAGAAGAAATAGGAAAACCAATATTTAAAATTAAAACTGTTTGACTCTACTAGGTTTTAGACCGTAGCGCCGCTATTTTCAAGCTAGCGTAACGGCCTTGACCGCTACGGCCGATAATGCGGCTGCTACGCTACGTAGTGGCCACTATTTTGCACCATGGGTTGATCGCTTCGAAAAGGTTGCTGATATCATTGTGGGAAACCCTAAAGATGGCATTTTCCAATGGTGCACGAGATATGGGATGTGCTGGTTGTGAAGAGTCTTAAAGCTATTCACTTAACCGATAACAAAGCAGGTGGATAAGTTGGTATGGTCGCAAAACTGCTCGGGATGCTATTTAGCTAAAGGGAGTTATTGAGCTTGACTAGTGCTAAACACACTACCTTGGTGGAAGGTTTTTGGAGGGCAATATGGAGGCTGCTTGAACCGAGGAAAGTGGTCCATTTCATTTGGGCTGCTGTCTTGAACAGTGTTCATGTTGCAATAGTCATTTCTAACAGAGGTATTCCCTGCTCTAGATTGTGCTGCATGTGTGGGATATGGGGGCAGCAACGGAACATATTAAATATGGATGGGTGGATACATTTGCTTGAGGAATGGACTATCCACCTTGGATGAGAGGAATCCTCTATTTAGAGGATTCCTTTGTTCCCTGGAACTAGGCTATACTTGATGAGGATTTTTGACAGGAGGAATCATTGCATTCTGCATTAGGCAACCGCAAAACCCTACTATCTACACTATACGCCATCTAATGGTTCTACATTTTTCGCAATTTCTCACAATCTGTGGTGAATGAAGCCATAAAATTTCACCCTAGCCATTTTTTTCTTTTTTGCCTTCTAGAGATGATGAGCGTTTTGGATCGTGCAAATGGGTCCCACAGGAATAAATTTTTTTAATTTTTGGGTCTAAACTTTTCTGCATATATCTCAAAATCCATAATGTTTCAACAACTAAAACTTGACCTCATATCCATGTTGGCCTTTTGATGCAGGCCTTAGGGTAAGGGCTTGCATGGGGTGCCGAAGCACTTGTCCGTTGACATTTCAACATGACTCCGCAATGACAATAATGAGGACGCACCTGAATGGGAAAATCCAATTCTATTAAACTCTGAAATTCCAACTTCTATAATGCCACATAAATAAGAAAACAAACTCTTAGGGGCTAAGAAGCCTAAATAAGCTAGGAAAGTAGTCAAACTAGAATCATATCCTAGTTACAACTCATTAAATCTCAACTAGCTTGGGCCCTACACATGTGGCATGAGGTCTATGTGCATCATCTTTTGGAAATGATGAATGGTTTGGATACTTTTTTAGGGACCCACTTGAATAAAAAAATTGGAAAAATGTGGACTGCCAAAAAAATCCTTTATTTTTTTTCCCTTTTGCGTTATGGAAAATCAATGATCTGGAGTTTTTCTCATGATCCATGACGAGTCAAGCTGCCAAAATTTATCTTTTAGCCAGTTTTGGCCATCTGAATAGGATGAATGGTACTGAGCACACAAAGTCCACAAATGATGATTAATTGCTCTGGGGTATTTTTTTAGGATGATGTGGGGTTTGGAATCAAGGAATTATTGGTTTTGAAGATTTTCAAAATCCTCTTTCCTCACCTCAGAAGTCTGAAGAACCTGGGTTTTCCACGATTCGAAGGAACACCGGCGAGGATTCCCCTCCGTGGATGATGCCTAAAATGTCGGTAGAAGGCAACTTAAATGTTTTGTGTATAGGAGGAAGGTTGAACGAACAATGGGATTTCTGTTTGTAGTGATTATAACATTATGTTTGGTGAAAATCCAAAAATGCTACCTCTATAATGTATCTTGGTTGAAGTTTTGCTAATGCTGTGTATATCTTGGGTAGATCACTATGTTGGTGAGTATCTTCCTCTTCGAGAACTTGTTATATTACTGACCCCGATTGGCTCGATGGTTGGGCTTGGAGTCTTGTACAATGTACATTTTTATCATCGCCCTTTTCCTTTCGGCGACACTTTTTTCTCTATTTTTTAGAAGAAAGAACCTTATTACATTGAAAGGAGAAGACTAACATATGTTCACCCAATGAGATGTCCACAAAAAGTGTGGATAGGTGGTGCAGATTAATGATATGAAAATAGCTCTTACAAAGGCATTGCATTCATTTTTACTATCTTTCTATCCAAGGACCCCTGATGTTTCAAAGGTGTTGGGCTTCCCGTTACATTTCCATTGGAATATGTATCATAAGGTATTGCTTATTTTATCTTATTGTCTGATAAGTGCTTAATTGTTTGCAATGTAAGCCCTAATATTTGATTCATCTTGTGCTAGTTAGAGTTATTTTATTTGATTTGACATAGTTTTTGTTAATTTTTACGTTAAGGTCAAAAGGAGTAAAAAGAGAAGAATTAATGAAGAGATGGGCGTGAATCCCAAAGAAGGACCATGGTGGGTCCCATCCAAGCTATTCTAGAATCTTTGGGAACTTACAATTCAAAGAAGAAAAGCAAAAGAAAGAAAGAAGAAAAAGGAAGAAACCCAATCTAGGGTTACAAGCCAAAAGGGGGCCCACATCCATTGCAAATAGAAGAATTTCAGAATTTAGGAAGTTCTATTCAAGTTAAAAGAGGAGTTCAAGAATGGAGAAAAACAAGGAGAGAAAGAAGGAAAATTTGGAGCAAGAGTTCAAGTCAAGATAGAAGTCCTAAAAGAGGGGTCCCACACTTATGTTGCACACACCAAATAGGGCCCACTTTTATGATAAAAGTTCAGATTTAATTCCTTGCAACTAAATTCAGATTTATAGGTCCGTGAGGAATTGTCAAGAACATACAAGTAAGATCAGAATTAGAAAGTGCTACTAATTAAGAAAAGAAGACTCCTATTCTAATCTAATTAGGAAGCATACTTATAAAGAAAGATGGAGATCTAATCATACAAGGAGAAAAGCCTAAAAAGGAGGAGATTCCTCATTAAAGAGATGCTTTTGCAAGACCTATAAAAGGCATATGAACAGTGCACGTCCAGCACTCTACCCAGCCATAAAACATCACACAAACCATCTAAAAACCAGCCAGTATCATCCACAAACCCTAGCAGCCATACAGCACTATTGGGAGCACCTTTAGAGCATCTTTTGGAGAGCTTTCGGAGCGAGGAAAAGCAGAAAAAGCTGCTGGCAGAATTCTTCTTCTTCTTCAATATTCAGAGTTCTTATTTGTTAAATAGGCCCAAGGCCTAGGCCCATAACAGGATCCAGTCCAACACTATCACAACGTGGGTTTGATTTGGTCAATATATCATTCAGCTGTACATATTCTATTAAGGTTTGGTTTCCTAACTTAGAATAGAAATTGATTGTAATTAGTTAGTTTCTTAAATTGGAGCCTTGATTAAGGCATTGTAATAACTATATATTGACATACAATCTCCAAAGGAGGAACAGACAATAATACAATTTTCAGTATTTTCAATCTTTCAAGTTCTGCTATTAGTTTGTCATGGTATCAGAGGACATATTCAAGAACACCTAGTTTCTTCTCCTCCAAAGCCTCAAGGCAGTAGGATAGAGAGTTTATATCTGTTCCTCGTGCAGAATAACAGATCCAGGCATCTGTTCAAGAATTCCAGCGTCATTCACACTCTGCGACAGTTGGTATCACATTGGTGGCCCACCCCTGATCATCAGTTCATCTTCCAAAAACCATAGTCATGGTCGCCTGGTACTCCTAGGATTATTGACGATTTTTTCAGGATTTTTTAGCATCTCCAGGTTGGTCTTTTACTCATTCTCAAGTGTTTTTTTGAAATTTACATTGTTTTCATCAAGACCGTCCAGTATCTTGGATTTTCAGCAGAATCAATTCAAACCTGTTTCAATAGAAGCCAAAAATAGAAGGCTTTCCAGATCAATCTTCTGATCTAAGGCCAGATCCATCTGTGGGGCCCACGTAGTGGATCTACAGCCATTTTTTTGGTCGTCTGGGTGTTTATTTGCATTTTTTTTTTTGTGCTCTCTGTCATCTGGGGTGATTCTTTTACACAGGAAGCTCGTCTGTCTCTAGGTTTAAAAAAACAGAATATTGTTTTCTCTTATCTGTTAGATCAATTTTTGATTCAATCTTTGATTTAAGATGGACAAATCTGAGGTTACCTTGAATTAAATTCACTGGAAAAAAATTATCCTACATGGTCTTTTTCAATTTCAAAATCTACTTTAAAGCCAAAGAATTGTGGGGATTTGTCTCTGGCACCGATCCTAAACCTACTGAGGATGAGAAAAAGATTTCTTCTTGCATACCAAAGATGCAAAACAAAACTGGATTCTAAGGATCTGTCGAGGCCTCATCGACATAACCTCAACCATTACTCCACATCCAAAAGACATGTGGGGGGTATCTGCAGCAAGTGACCATCAAGATAAATTCAGCACGTCAATTTCACCTTAATGTCGATTGCTGAATATGTGTTGAGTTCATGAATTTGCACATTTACGTATCAAATTTTAGGATAATTATGGATTTAATGATTATCAATGCCCTCTCTTTCCTTTGCGTCTCTCAGGTAAGTCCCCTTTCATCTTCTACTTTGGTTCCTTTGATCCGAGCGTCTAATCATATGACGTATTCCCATACCCCCCTCTCCAATATGACATTACAAAAATGGCATCTTCAAATACAAACTTCGCTGTACGGGCGGACATGTTCCTATTACACTATCGGAGATTATCCTGGTCCCATCCCATTGAGAAATGTTTATCTTTGTCTATTTAACTTCCAATCTATTGTCCAAATCGGGCGGCAACTTGTGAAAATAATGTAGTATCTCTTTTTCTTCTTCTGGTTGTGTTGTGCAGGGACCAGATGTTCCGGAAGGAGATCGCTATTTCCGCTGGGATCGTTCTGAATTTTCTAGGAATCAATTGGGACAATAATGTGTTTTGTTTTTCTGTTAGCAGATAATTGCCGTTTTGGCATAATAGACTCGGACTCCTAATTCCAAGGCTTTGCTCCTTATGTTAAATTCTGATTATTTAAATATAACTATATAGTTTTATCTTCTTGTATGCCTTTTGATTGTGCTACTTGTAAAATGGGAAAGAGCAAAACTCTATCGTTTCTCATTCCACTTCACACACCTCTCAGTGTTCTTGATTTAGTTCATAGTGATGTTGGAATTGCTCCAGCTCTTTCCCAACGCTCACATACAAATATTATGTGACTTCTTATTCGATGAATTTCAAGTCCGGTTCAACATGGGTCTACTTTCTGCATTTCAAATCTGATGTTTTTAATGTTTTAAAATCTTTTTAGCTTATGTTGAGATCAATTTTTCTACTCAATTAAAATCTTGCAATCTAATCAGGCAGGAGAAATATGTCTCCTCAGATTTCAACGGTTTTGCAAAACAAAGGTATATATTCTCAAAGATTCTTGCTCCTCTATACTTCCAGCAGAATGAATCGCTGAAAGGAAAATAGCTCTCCTTGATGTCCACCGTTTCTTCTTCTTTGTCTCTGTTTTTTGGGGTTGAGGCACTGGCTCGGCGCTCATCTTATCCAGTCGTATACCATCAACCTCCAGTCGAGCAAGCCCCTATACCGATTGTACAGACCTCTCCATCCCTATGATGATCTTCTGTTTTTGGGCTCCATTTGTTTCGTGGCACTGCCTCCTTCGTGAGGGACTAAACTAACGCACATCACGCTCAATGTGGTGTTTAGGCTTATGCGCCCTTCCAGAAGGGTTCGTTTGTTATGATCCTCACATTCGTCGTTTCCGTACCTCTAGGATATGTCCGTTTTCTTGACCACAGTTTTGTCAAACACATGATCTCCTGACTCCTCTTTGGTGTCTTACCTGGTTTTTTCTGCAACACTCAGTGTTCGTTTTTAATCCTAATGTGTGTATCAAGACGGACAGAGAGCGGCTCCCAGGATCCCTCCTGATCTCCTCCCGGCATCCCGTCCACCTCCGGCACTTGCGTCCATCTGGCCCTCCTTCATTGCGTCGCTCCACTCGCACTTTCGGTCCCACCGGACCGCTATGGGTTTCCCATAATCTTAATGGCCACTTGTCTTCTTCTTCCATTTCCCCAATACTATTCCAGGCTTATGTGCAGGCATACATGTTGAACAAGGCTAGCACGAATGAATTGCTGCTTTTAGAGAAAACCAATACTGGATATTGGTCCCCTGCTCACTGGGGTAAACGTATTGGGCTGCAATGGAAGTCTTTTCTCTCAAGTTTAAAATCAAGTGGACACTCTAGATCGGTATAAGGCGCGCCTTGTTGCTCTCGGAAATCGGCAGGAATATGGCATTGATTATGATGAGACCTTTGCTCCCGTTGCTGTTGCTGCATCTCAGTCCTGGCCTCTCTATCAAATGGATGTAAAAAATGCGTTTCTTCATGGTGATCTCAAAGAAGATGTTTATATGCGTCTACCTCCAGGGTCCTCCTCTGGGAAGGGTATGGTTGCTAAGCTTCGTCGCTCTCTCTATGGTCTGAAGCAAGCTCCTCGAGCATGGTTTGAGAAATTTCAAGCTGCCTTCTCCGTTTGGATTTTCATCCTAGCCAGTATGATCCTTCCATGTTCCTACATCATGCTTCGTCCGGGATTACTGTGCTCCTAGTCTACGTGGATGACATTGTCATTACTGGTCCCAATGCACAGATGATTCAGGCACTCCAAGCTTCTCTTCATCAGACATTTCAAATGAAGGATCTAGGCCCCTTACATTATTTCCTTGGTCTTGAAGTTCATCAATCGCCTAAGGGTATAGTTCTAAATCAGCACAAATACACGGTTGATCTTATTGATTTGGCTGGCCTTACCTCTTCCGCTCCAGTCGATAGACCGATCGAACTAAATGTCAAGCTCAGTAAAGAGGAGGGTGCCTTCTTCCAGATCCTACCGCATATCGCCAGTTAGTGGGTAGCTTGATCTACCTCACGATCACCCGTCCTGATATCTCATTTGCGGTCAACCTAATGAGTCAGTTCATGACTGCTCCTCGTCATCTTCATATGGCTGCTGTTCGCCGCATCATTCGGTACCTTATTCGCACACCGACTCGAGGGTTGTTTTTTCCATCCAACAATCCTCTATCTCTCAAAGCTTATTCAGATGCTGATTGGGCTGGTTGTCCAGATACTCGTAGATCAACGACAGGATGGTGCATGTTTTTGGGTGATAGTCTGATTTCCTGGAAATGCAAGAAACATGGAAAAGTTTCCAAATCCTCTACCGAGGCTGAATATCGAGCCATGTCTGCTGCCTGCTCCGAAATTCTTTGGCTCCGAGGTCTGCTCTCTGACATTGGTTTTCCAGCAGAAGGAGCTACCCCCCTCTATGCAGATAATACCAGTGCAATTCGGATTACTGAAAATCCGATTTTTCATGAACGCACTAAACACATCGAGGTTGATTGTCATTTCATACGAGATGAGCTTAAACGCGATGTCATCAGCCTTCCGCATGTCCCCACTGAACTTCAAATTGCTGATATTCTCACCAAAGGTCTTCCACGACCTCGCCATCAGTTCTTGGTTGGCAAATTGATGCTTGTTGATTCTCCCGCATCAATTTGAGGGGGGGTTAAACAGGCCCAAGGCCCATAATAGGATTCAGTCCAACACATATCACACGTGGGTTGATTTGGTCAATATATCATTCAGCTGTACATATTCTATTAAGGTTTTGGTTTCCTAACTTAGAATAGAAATTGATTGTAATTAGTTAGTTTCTTAAATTGGAGCCTTGATTAAGGCATTGTAATAACTATATATTGACGTATGATCTCCAAAGGAGGAACAGACAATAATACAATTTTCAGTATTTTCAATCTTTCAAGTTCTGCTATTAGTTTGTCACTTATGGCTCTATTTTCTATTTTGTTTTTAATTCCAAATATGAGTAGCTAAACTTTTTAGGGCTAGGGTGTAATTGAAACCCTAGACTAGTTCTATGTAGTCTCTTTTGGCATCTTTTAATTCAGATTTCAGTTTTATTAGTTGAGATTCTAAACCATATTTTTAATTGATGAGTTGTGTATATGCCATGCCAACCATGTGATGTTCAATTAATTTTAAGAGTAGCTAACTTAATTTTGATTGATCTTGATGATAAGCATCTAGGGTTTAGAACCTTGAATAATCTAAGTATATGCCATGCTTAGACTGCTCTCTCCAACCACGATCATGGGGAAGGCATCCTCATTGCTTTGACCTCTGCCTCTTCTTTCGGCTGTTTATCACTGACGGGATGAATGATAGTGCATAGGTCATGTGCAACCTTTGTCACCAGCAGAGTCATATGGAGACAAGTCACTGTTGGAGATGGAGCTGACAGCTCTGTTGAGTCACACATTAATTGGATGATGGCTGGTCCATCGAATGAACAGAGTATGTTTGCCAGGGAGAAGCTGGGAACTGCCACCTCGGAAAATAATGGAGTGGCTCATCTCTTCCAGGTCCTGATCTCCATCTTCCACTTTGCTACCTGGAGAACTTCATAAATCGCTTACTTCTACTGCTCATCCTTCTTGCCATTAAATCATTCTAGTCTCTTCTCCTACTCTCGGAAATCGTAATGACTGAAGCACGATTTTAAGCTCCCAAAATATTCTATGCTTTCATTGAGATATTAATGCAGTCCTCAATTGCACCAAAAGGATTGCGACTCCGATGAAACTCTGTTCTGCAGTTTGTGCAGAATTCCCA